>JAQGBE010001337.1:0-11552 GCA_034698225.1 Scheloribates latipes | reverse complement strand
GCTCCCCAAGACATCATCGAAAAGATCAGATCCAAAGAGATCGACGTTCCCGACGAGTGACCAATAGATTAAATAAAATATAATTTTATTATATCTAAAAAATACGTTGGCTTTTGAGTCAAAAGTTTTGACACAATAAAAATTTATTAACCGATATCTCGATTGATTGGTTGAGCTCTTAGTGACCACTCGAGGGAAGACATCGCTCATTGATCTAAATCTGAAGAATGAGTTCATTTGTAAACTTGGAGTAAATTTATTATTTAATCAAAATTAATAACAAATGTATTAAACAATTATAATCTAATACTTATTGATTGCAAAGAGTGTTAAAAATAATTCATTGATTCAAACCTCAATCCAAACAAATCAGAAGTCATGATATCGTTAGGCATTTGTGAGACCATTCAAACGATATAAGAAATAATAGCTATAAATAATAAAAATATATTAATATTAATATAATCTCTGTTCTCATAGTCTTCTCTATAATCAGTTAATCAATTAATTAGTTAATCAATTAATTAGTTAATCAATTAATTAGTTAATCAATTAATCCATAGTTTTGATGAACTCGACGGCCGAACAGAACTGTGTCCACCAATAGGCGTCCTCTCCTTCGAAGTGCTTTTCGTAGAAACTGTTGACGTACTGAACGGTCGACAGCAGTGACGGCGGGTTGGCTTTGATGAGGACGAACACCAGGACAGGCATGAGGTCGTCGGCCGCGGGCACCGAGCGGTCGTAGGCCAGACTGAGCAAGTTCATTATGTTGGTGCAGCACTTGGACACACACTTGACTTTGTCGCGCGGCGTCTTATGGGCGCCGATCGCTTGGATCTCCTGCTGAGCCGAAGGCCACGGACTTTCCGAGTGATATATCTTTGGAATACCAAGATCTTTGTGGTTGGGCGTGATTATCGTGGAAAGTCTTTGGATGTGTTTGTGAAGTATTTGGTCGCGCAATACGTCTCCGTCGCCGTTCGGGTAGAGCGCAGTGATGTAGATCTGACTCATCACATACCGTTCTATCACGGGTTTGGCGCCCAATATCTGCTGGTCTGTCGCCGACTGCCATTGGGTGTCACCGTTCAGACAGTTCTCCAGATATCCCATGAATTTGTCGACTAATTGGGTCTTTTCGTCGGCCGCTATCAACGACTGGAACTTTTTGATGAATAACTGAACGCTTCTCTCCTTTCGCTCCAAAAACTGTTTCACAGAAATCGATATCAAATTCTGAGAACAAATAGATTTTTCGCGATCGATGTGATCGATGATAGTCTCGAAGTAGGCCAACGTCGACAACAACTGCTGTCGCGAACGCGTCAGATATGCGATATAGACGTTCCGCTTCTTGTAGTCCTCTTTGAGTGACCAAAACAACTTCTGAAACGTCCTTTCGTCCAAAGACTGAATGCTTCGCAGCGTTTCGTGCAATAGAACTGAATGACTCGAATGTCGTGTGCAGATGGCTTCGGCCAAAAGGATCTGTTCGGAGGAACAAACCAACAAATCAATCAATTCATGTTCAGAGGTCTGGCAGATGTATACCTTAAGAATGTTTGTGACCTCATTCAGTTTGGTCTTGTTGTTGATTGGGATGTTTTCGTTGATCGCCGGCACACTCACCAAATCAATAGAAGCGAACACTCGCCTCAACTTCTTCTTAGTGCTGTTCAGAGACTCTGACGGATCCAATGACTCGTTCTTATCGTCTTCGGCCACTGTGTCGACAGTGATATTAGACTTTGGACTGTCTTCACAATTGTTGACAAGAGAGCCCTTCGCCCTGTATTTGGCGAGTATTTCATCAGAGGATTCGTTTCGAGAGTCATTCAGATCGGCACTCATTCGGTTGATTCGAGACGTTTCGTAATCATAGGCATAAGAATCATCGTTGGAAGACATCCTCTTGTCTTTGAAAGATCGCATCTTCTCTTTGAACGTCGACTTGAAGTTAGAAAGTTTGAAAAATCCTTTTCGGTTGGAATGACGACTGATATCGTCGTCGGGTAAAGAATATTGTAGTCGAATACTAGAGTTAGACAACTGTTTGGGGGTCTTCGGGATAGCGCCAGTCGACTCGAGGCTGGTCTGCTTGAGGAGAGTGACCGCCGGTTTGCTTGTCGACTGAGTATTGACATCACTTGCGGCCGATATATTGACACTTATTTTCGAAGCACTGGTAATCGTGGCGTTCCTCATGACCACTGAAGAAGTGGACACTTCTTCGATTTGCAAGTCTTTCAATGGATCCAAAGAATCGTTATTCGCAGATCTCACGTCAGATCCGTTGAAACTTTGAATGGGCTGACCATCGGAAGAGATTTCGTTTTCGAAATCAATCAGACTGTTGGCCAATTCGGGATTCGGCGGTTTTGTACTCTTTTCGTTCATATCGAGAGATAAAAGTTCGGAAACGAGAGAAGCGTTATTCGGAATTGCGTTCGGTTTGAGAGTGGAGCAGATGTTGTCCTGAAGAAGGGTGCGGACGGGTGTGTCCTCATCCAACTTTCGCAAATCAAAGCTGAGTCTTCCCAAGGATTGCATATTATGTGACAATAGAGTCGGCGATAAAGACATTGGCAGAGAGTCGGCGAAGTGATCGTTGGCTTCAGTGGAATCGCCGAAAACGTTGCGATCGGCTTCACATTTATTGATAATCTTGTGTGGATTCAAATTAAGATTCGATATATTTTTAGGACGAATAACATTCGAGTTGAGAGACGGGTCGTTCATGTCTTGAGACAAATTGGAGCTATAATTTGGAGGATTGGATCCGAATTTGACATTTCTTTGTTTGAGAGTTCCATTCTTAGGGCTCTCCATCACATTGCTGTACACGTTGTCATACATTTGGCTGAAGTTGTCCTCTTCGGGCTCAGACCGCGTCACACTTGCCGTGTCGTCCGGATCGAACTCCTGGAGTCTCTCGGTGTCGGAGGTCAGGACGTCTGTACTCCAGGCGTCGCTTTGACTGGCAGTTTCCGAGTTGTCGATAATTGATTGCAGAGTTTGCGACGGATGTCCCGCTAAGGCAAACATATTCATCGCCGAGGCCTGCAATCCGGAAGAGCCGTCGGTTTGTTCGAAGGCCTCGGAATCGCTGCCCAACACGTCTGTACTCCAGGTGTCGCTGAGCATTGACTTGGTCTCATCGACCGCTGCCACCGGTTTTATATCAAATTTGCCGAATTTGTCTTCGATGTCATCCCTATTGTTCGGACGATTCGGTTGCGTTATTGGAATGGCATTCAAACGACGAGTGCCCGAACCGATGGACGGCGGCGGGACATTGACGGGTGCGACCGCTTCGTCTGTCATCGCCTCAATTTCTTCGTCTTCATCTGAGGAATGGCTCGACTGGTTGGGTGAGTGCGACGACGGTGTGTCGCGACCGCTCACGTTAGGAGTGGCCCTTCCGCTGCTGACGTTGGCCGACACCATATCCGACATATTGTCGTTTTCGTTCTCCAAATCCAAAGACGACTCAACTGAATGATTAGACGCCGCTTCGGAAATCGCTTCCAAGTTATCACTGGTGCCGATTGACTCTTGGTCTTGAGACAAGGAAAACCGGGTCCGCTTCTCACTACCGCTGATGGCACTGACAACACTCTCGGTCTCTTCATTCTGAGTCAGTAACAAATCTAAATTGAGGCGAACTTTTGTGGACCTCTTCTGCTGTTCAGTCTTCAATACTTTTTCTTCGGTGAGCATTCCGGGACACTCTCTGCTGCTGGCGATAGGAATCACCAATACTTCCAATACTTGCGAATCAACCGCTTTATTAGCATTCGATTGATTAGTATTATCTGAGTTCGAAGAACTTAATTGTGAGTCAAAAGCTTTTGACTTGCTTTTTGTCACTCGATTCAAAATACTTCGACGATTTCTTGGTGAATTATCAGGGCTGACCGATGCGTTAGCGCTTGGCTTTTCGTTGGTCTCGATCGCAATCTTTTCCAACAACTTTTCGCCAATTTCTTTCAACTTTTTAACATTTTCATCGTCTGATTCCAAATTAATCGACTTAATTAAACCCAAGAATAGCTTGAGTTCCAATTCGGACATAAAAACCGACGATCGAGTGACAAATCGCAAATTGTTGTGCTCTTGGGGTAAGTCGTCGCTGCGTTTCTCGAGGATGTGGTCCAACAGTTTGGTTATGCCTTCTTTGGTTATCTTCGAGTAGAGCTCATCCAACTTATGGTCCATTTCTTCCCACTTGGAAAGGGCTAATATCTGAATGATTTGTGCGATTTGTTGCAAATTGAATCGCGATATATGACTGACGTGAGCGTCGGTTATGCCCAACAGATCCGGGCTTAATATTGCCGGACAAATGAAGAAACTGAAGATAAGATCCGAACAGATGGCGATTATTTCGCGAACATTGATGTTCTTGTTCTGAATAAGAAGGTTGTAGACCTGTCTGATGATCCAGGACAGACTTTGCGGGAAGCAGAAGATGTTGCTGTGAATGCCATCAACAAACTTGGTCACCAAGTTGGCCAACTTGTTGATCGTCCAGATTCGGTACTTCTGGAGGTTCTCGTAATACAATTGCGTTCCTTCTTTGCCGAAGTGGCGGATCCGTTCTGAGGCCGGAAAACGAACGGCCGCTCTGTTGGGGTCGATGTCCAGAAAGAGGTCGTCTTCTGCTAACAATTGCATGACTGGTTCATAAAGAGCTGCCGTTAGGAACGGTTTGGCCTCAAGTAATTGGTCGCAAAACATCCGATAGATATGACTGAAGGCACACCAGTTGTAGCGGAGGAGTCGGCGCGGGTTGTCGGTGACCGACAGCTCCAGACATATCAGGTGTTTCATCAGATTCAGAGCATAGATCTTGTCGTCGTTGAGAATGCAATTCGCGAAAAGACTCGACAGAATTATTTGCGATATGCTTTCAACCGATTCTGGGTTTGATTTCTCATAACTTATCAGACATTTGGCCAACACTTCTGGACTTTTTCTCAGATGCGAGAGCAGGTCAGAGGCCTGAGAATCATTTGATCCCAACTTCTTATGCGATTCAATGAATAGAACGGATTCTAAGCGATTGAAACCATTGAAGCAATTGTTAAGTTCGGTATTTCCCAGTGATATCAGTCTTTGCTCGCGAGATATGTATGACGTGTTGAAGACTCGCGAAGATATCACCAAAACCTAGAACAATATCGGTGTGTCGGTCAGCAGGTGAAGACAGGTCAGTGACAGTCGACTCACCCTTTCATTCAGTCTCTGCAACTGATTCTTCTCGTTGGACACGAAGACGTATTCCTTGCGCAGGTGTTGCGCCAATTCGAGCAAATCAAAGGTCGGGTCAATGGACTGGTCGGCCGAGTCGGTCGACAACTTCTTGGCCCTCATCCTGAGTGGAGACCAATTGGTGGGACCGCCGATCGAGTGGTCAACAGAGTGGAGACGATTGGAGGCAAACAAAGCTGTGATGTAAACAAGAGTTGGCTTTGGATCGCATATCGCGTGACGTTAGGCCTCAAGCCTTATGTCAACCAATCGCTCGCAAAGTGGGCTAACGTTCACTCAATTGGACTCAACTCAGGCCTCAGTCTGTCAGTCAGTAGGCGTTCAGTGACTGCCACTCATCTCAAGTGACAATTCGCTTAGTATTCAAACTAATTATTAGACAAATTGGCTTATTTTCCCAGACATTGGGCCAACTTTGGCTAGGTTATGTACCATAGTACACTTTATGTAGTACAGTGCTCATGATAAATGCGCGCAAATTTAGTTATGGTTATCAATTGAACTTGAGCTATGATAATGTATTGATAATATTAGGCCCATTCACTGCCTAAATGAACTTGACGAAAATGCGCGCACTGACTTTATCATAAGCACTGTACATAAAGTAATTTACCTTGCCAGTTTTCTGTTGCCCAGTATGTCCATATATCCAATTATTGGAGCTTTTAATAAAGCCTTGATGAAGTAGTTTCAGGAGTTGAAATCAAGTCCAAGTTCTAAATAGTGTTAGGGCATTCATAGAACACAATGGATTCAATATGCTCAAAATTGATCTAGCCCTTATTTTCCCATTCTATAGAGATTTACTTGTTTAGACATTTGTTTATAGCTCGAATATCTTTCTTGAACTCCAATACACCAGACTGCCCATTGTTGCTCTGCTCAGGTGCAATCTCACCGAGATTACTCTTTAACACAATGTCTTGACTGGTCATCGCTGTCAACTGATCTAATTGATCGAATCGTTTAAAACTGATTGATTGCACACATATTTTCAATAATAAATTATTATTAATAATTAATTAACTGAACAGATGGAGAGTTTAAACAATTGCTTAACAATTATAGTTGAACAATTATAAAATTGCTTAGCTAGGTAATTTTTAGACAAAAGTTTAAAAAATACAATTTGTAGAACATTAGTAATGTTACATTACATACTAACTAGTGCAAATTGGAAATGTTTTATTTAACATTTTAGCAACAAATTGTACGGTCAATGTATAAGAAGACCGTACGAGTGGCTAATCTGTTGTGACTGAAAGAACTTCTAATTTGGCTCCAATTGTGTGCAAATGATTGCATTTAAATTGCAATTAATTACAATTTAAAAGTTGAGACTCTCTTGAGAGCAGAAAGAGAGGACACGTGACTGCTATGAGCGGTGTGTGCGGTGTCTGTCACTGATTGGTCTGCTTATGTGTAATGTGTTGTTGTGTTGTGTTGTGTTGTGTTGTGTGGCTGTCGTCGACCCAATGTTCTGCCGATTGTCGCCACTGATTGACCGCTAATTGAGTAACAATGGGCTCATCGCAGAGCTCGCTGAGCAATCTGAAGCAAAACGAGCACCTTGCTAAATTGGTTTCCAACCAACACATCGGCAGTGAGCCGTCGAGCGACCAATTCTGGGACCAATTGCTCTCTTTTGCATTCGACAATTTGCCGCAAATTTGGTACTCCATCTGATTTACCATTCAATTGACCACTGATTGCAATCCATTTGATTGACAGCAATGACCCGAAGTTCGTCGAAGACAACATCAATCCATTGCTGTCCAGTTTGGCTGAAAACAATTTGAATTCGCATAATATCGGATCACTTATTCGGGTTGTCTTAAGAAAGATATCGCAACTGAGAGAAGTGAAACCCGAGGACCAAAAGTATTGATACACTGATCTGATCTGATCTAACAATTTTGATGAATAGCTATGTCCTTATGGTATGGCAGACATATAACGCTCTGTTCATCGTTCGGTCGGCCGCCAAATATCTTATCGAAACTCTTACCGAAGACAATATTATTCGACATTTCACCTCCAAAACAGAGTCAAATGAAAAGAAAGCCGAAGAGTCCGGTGTTGTCATTATAGAGCAGCTGTTGACGGCTCTGATCGAAATATTAGTGGACATCGAGTTGAGGTACAAAGGCTTCAATAGTCTATTGGTTTTGTCGAGTTCTCACAGATCACTGACGCTCTGTCCCATCCCATAGTGACATGACCTACAACTTGCAAGTGGAGGCGATCAACACTCTGCTGGTGTTGTTGTCGGTGCAGATGTATTCGGCGCGACCGGCCACCAAGTCCACCATTTACCGTCTCGTTATGCAGAAGAAGTGCGCGATTCACGCCCTGGTCCTAACCAAAAGCCTTTTAAACAACTTCCTCAACCAAAGACCTCCTCCCGAACTTCAGGGCGGAAGTATTATTTTGGGTTTGGCCTCAGGCCTATGGAATGCCTTGACTTTGGGCTACGGCAGCAGAGGTGGTGACGGCGAGAAGCCGGCGGTCCTCTCCCGCCAGAGTCTGCTTCTTCTGCTGGTTCTCACTAATCACTGCACAACTGAAGCCAATCCCTACAGAGAAGCCCTTTTCAATTGTTGTGATTCCCAAATCGATTCGAAAATGAACGATCAAATGGTGACCGGTTTCAAGATAGAGTTCGCCAAACTCTTCCGAACCCTTTGCCACAGTCTTAACGACGACCAGACAACCCTGCTTCTTTATATGCTCTTACATAGGAATCAGTATTTCAAGACATTCGTGTTGAGCAGAGCTCTCGATTTGGATCAGTTCGTGATTCCCATACTGAAGATCCTCTACAGTTCGCCGGAGAGGAACTCTCACCACATCTATATGGCTCTTATTATTCTTCTGGTTCTCAGTGAAGATCATCTCTTCAATGAGTCGGTTCACGACATCGTAAGTCGTTTTATTTCAAATTGAATATTATTTATATACGAAAAACTGTATTCTAAACAGTCGCTAAAGAACATAACATGGTACACCGACCGCCAATTGACCGAGATATCTTTGGGTGGACTCGTTGTTCTTGTGATAATCCGAACCATTCACTTCAATATGTCGAGAACAAGGGTAAGTCGAAGACAATGGTTTAGTTGGCATTGCATTGAGCATTGATCATGGTGATTTTAGGACCGCTTCCTGCACACAAACCTTTGCGCCACTTTAGCCAATATGTCGAATCACTTCAAGCGACTCAACCCTTATGTTTGCCAGCGATTGGTCAGTCTTTTCGAGAAGTTATCAAAAAAGTATAACAAAATGCTTAAAGAAGTGCAAACCAATCAAGAACTGCACAACTCGTCGACCAATGGTGTCGCCCAATCAGACGTGAGCTCAGACTGCGAGACCTCATCAGTGGCACCCGATTTGATGCAAGACCTGTCCATTTTCGAAGAGGTGTTGCGAATGATTTTGGAGATAATAAACGCGTGTTTGGCGGCACAGCTCACGAATAACCCGAATTTGGTCTACACTTTGCTCTACAAGAGACAAGTGTTGGAGCCGTTCCACTCTCACCCGTGCTTTCAAGACATTGTCATGAATATAGAGACAGTTCTGACATATTTTTCTAATCGAATCGAAGCCGTCGACAAAAGTCTGTCAGTCGACGAGGTCTACGAAATTATTCAGCAGTCGTCGCTTCAGTGGCCGTCCGATCGGCTCAAAGTAAGTCTTGCCTTGACTGACAACTTTGCTCAACCAATCGCTTCTCCAGAAGTTCCCAGAACTGCGGTTCCGGTACGTGGAGGACGACCAGCCCGAAGAGTTCTTCATTCCGTACATCTGGTCACTGGTCTACCGCTCGTCAGACATCCAGTGGAGTGCAAACAATATTCTCCTATTCAATCCGCACCGCAATAACTAATTTATTCTAATATTTGATATAATTATTGATTTTATAAAAATTAATATATATTTTATGGAAAGGGATTGACTTTCGTAGCAATCGTTCAGAACTAAAGACATTTAATCGATTTCATCAATAAATTAATTTATTGTTCGTAATGTGTTTGTTGTGGTTGTGATTGCAACTGAACTGTGGTTTGTATTGGCATTTCAGTTGCCATTTAACTCCGATTTGAAGTCCACTCATATTTAAGTCTTGAATTGCAATTATTCATTAAATTTGTCTGATTTGAGGAAAGTGTCAATCGTTGGCAACAAATGCATCACTGATTGCATCATCGATTCGATTGCGTCTTCCCTTCACTCCAACACCTTTTTATGAGTGAAGTTCTTTGAGTATTACTCTTACTTTTCAATTGTACTGATTTAGTTGATTGGCCGACAAATTAGTTGATTAGTTGTCTGATTGCTATACTCGAGTCACTACACAATCATCTCCATTGTCCGACAACTGATTGACTCGATTGTCACTCACAAAAGTGGTCCAACTTTTTAAAAAAATATTTGCAACTAGATCAAATCTTGATTTATTAATCAAGTCAATTTCGGCTATAGCAAGGTAACGCTTGAACTTTGCGTGAGAGGAGTGCGTTGCGAACAACGGCATAGTTTTAATGCTTCAGTGGCCCTCTAGCAACAATGTCCTTTTCTCACAATGGGAAAACACTGCTTTGTTAGAACTGGAATTGATTGAATTTTTAAAAATCCTCCTGGTTCTTGTTTAAAACTGAAATTTCGGTCAGGCCTTAGAGTTTGATATGATTTGAAAGTGCAATCTACGCGATTGGAATACATGTGAAGAATAAATAGTTTTATTTTATTTTGAATTAATAGATTGCTAGATTACAAGATAATTTAAATCGACAATTTCAGCACGCTATGTTTATTTGAGGAAATTTTGATATCAATTCAGGTAATTTACACATTCAAAAAGATTTATTCTATTGAGTATAAAATTGTTTTTTCCTCTCTAACTATTCTGATTGGAATTTATGTTCTAAAAGGTTGACTTGTCTGCAAAAACTTACTAAAATTATTTGGGCCAAGTTAGACAAGTTAGAGTGAGTTTTGGTGCACTTTGATTAGTCCGATTGTTGCCAACTCGATGCCAAACACCAGTTAATTGTAATAATTGCATTGCTAATTATTAGCATCGCTTGTGATTACCGATTTAGTTAAGTTCCAAATCTGTCTAAACTTCTAACCAACGGACGTATAGCGACATTAATTACGGTTCAGACCCGGCTATTAATTACAATTAATTCGGTTCATTCGATTAACACGAATCGAGTCGAAAGCAAGACGAGCACCCCTGCACCCTGCAGGTGTGCTGGTGTGCTGGTGTGCTGGTGTGCTAGGTGAATTGGCGATATGATGTCGAGTATGTCGAGTGCAGGGATGCCTTCCTCTGCGCACCTCTGCTCAGACGCTCATACTTTTGAAGCATTTGATTGGAAACACTATTTCCTCGAACAACACACACGATATACGATATACGACATACCAGTTCTGAAGCCAAGACAGACACGACTTCAGCCACTCGTGCGATCACCACATCTGCATTGCGGCCGCAATCCATCGGTGACTTGGCCTCCAATCTAAGCAAACATGTCTGCGAAAGGTGAGAACCGGATCACAATCACCGATCACAACATAATACACCGCTATGTTTGGAACCGATGTCTTTTGCAGTCAACCCGTTCGTTAATTTGTTGACCGAAGTGACCATCGATGGCACTCAATGTCAATACTATGACATTTCACGACTCGATCCGAACAAATACAGTAATATTTGTCGATTGAATCGCTCGTTTGGCCATTGATTCTATTGAATTGCAATTGCAGAGAGACTTCCCTACAGTATTCGAGTGCTTCTCGAGTCTGCGGTCAGGAGTTGTGATGGCTTTCAAGTGACCGAAAGTGATGTCCAGAAGATCGTCGATTGGGAGACACAACAACAAACGAGTGCCGAAATCCCTTTCAAGCCCTCGCGAGTCATACTCCAAGACCTGACTGGTGTGCCGGCAGTGGTCGACTTCGCAGGTAAGACATGACATACGGCGACAGACAAACTGATGGGTGGTTGGCAGCGATGCGCGAGGCCTTCAAGAAACTGGGCGGCGACCCGATTAAGATCAACCCTCTGTGTCCGGCAGACCTGGTGATTGACCACTCGGTGCAGGTGGACTTCTCCCGAACGTGAGTGCATTGCTCGTGCGTTGGCGTGTCGTGTGGTGTGGTTAGCCATGTGTTGATGTGTTGATGGCCATGATTGCCATGATTGCCATAACCGTCACAATTGTCATAATTGTCATAATTGGTGCCACTTTTCCGTTAGAATA
>JAQGBE010001336.1:0-11555 GCA_034698225.1 Scheloribates latipes | reverse complement strand
AAACATAAAGAAATGTTGTTTTAATTACTTTAAAATAAGTCATTTTTCTCTAATCATCGACTTTTGCAAACATATTAATAAACTTAATGAGTGTTTGAGTGCATAACTCAAGAAACAGAGTCTGGGCTTCAAATTACTCCCCATTTCTGAGAATTGGCTGTTTTTATAACCAAAACTAATTGATCGGCAAATTGTCGATAATTTTTGCCAACAATATGTTTGGTTATCGCAAACGGAAAGCGAATTCTGTTTGGTCTGAACAGTACTGATCGCAAAGTATGCGTCAAACCATAAATAGATTTTAATTAATCGATTCAATTGAGTGGTCCGTCCGATGCAACCGCTGTAGCGAAGGTCACTTTGCACTACATTCGGGTCTAAACTGTTTTGGACTGATTTGAAGCGACGATAAGTTCCGATAAAAACCGTTTAATATCTGTATCTGTATTTGAGAAGTGACTCAATTCGGTTGCAATGTTTGCGATGTCGAACCACTCGCTCTCTGTGTCAATAAATTAGAATTTGATTGATAATTCTCACAATAAAGGCCTCTCATTGACGAGTTCAAAGGAAATTGTAAATTTCAGATAGAACACTATCAAATAACTCGATATCTTGGTAAATTCTTTCTCCAAAAGTTCAAGTGCAAAATCTTGAGTCCGAGTTATCTCTAATCGATTCGATTTTTTACTTTTCATTTTTCACTTTATTATCAAATAATAAATAATTGAATTACAAAATATAAACAATTGATTGAGTCTAGCAATTATTGATCTGAGTGTAGAAGTGGTCGTCGATTGAATCGCATTTGGAGTGTCTGTCGGTCTCAGTCAGGCTATCGGAGATGAGAGGGTTTGAATTAATCAGATGAATGTTCTCACTGGTGATCATCTCGAACTCGAACGGCTTCAGCTCCGACACCACTCTCTTCTTGTTGTGAGGCTTCAGATTACTACCAGAAGAGACAATATTTACATATTTAGTCTATAAACTAAGTCTATTCTTGCCTTCTTTTGCACGAAAAATGCCAAATCAACGCCAAAACAAAAACAATATTAAAGGTAAACGAGATTATCAGAAGAATGTATAACATATTCGGTGTTTTCAAGTCATCCGAACCCTTCATATGAGTGCCACTAATGCTATTCACAGAATTGATGTGACTTTCACTGGTATTTCTGTAGCTAAATGTCGATTTCATATAATTATTGACATTAACAGTACTGGATTTAGAATTCGAATGAGCATGTTGTCCCTTGGAAGATCTGGATTTGTTGACAGGACTCACCTAAAATCGAATCACATTCATAAATATATATATCGATAATTGTTATTAAAGTCAATTGACTTACGAAATCAATGCAAAGTTTTGCGACCATTCGATCCCAAGTTCTGCTTTCGATACCAGTCTCACGAAATGCGGCCAATTGTGGACAAACGCAATGATAACTGTCTTCGCCGACCGGGAGACACAAATAAGAACAATTAGCGTCCAGACATCGATTAATTGCTTTCGGCTGAAGACTCGGATCGACAATCCTGACGGCCTCGATATCAGTTCCCGGATCGGCTTTTATTTGGTATAAAACATCGGTTCCGTTGAGGCCGTATTTGTTAGTGATGAGGACCGAGCTGTGCATGTAGTTTGACCAGAACACGTTATCACCGAATATCGACATGTAATTGGAAAAAGAGAACAATTCTGTCGATTGGAGTTCGGTTTTCAGATCATGACCTTCGAAGTCGACAGAATAGAGTCGATAAACAAAAGAATCGATAAAATAGAGTCGTTTCTGCACCAGATCTATGGTCATAGCGGCCGGAGATTTGAGGTCACTATTGATAAGTGTGGTCGCATTGGATCCGTCCTCAAAGGCCCGCATTATTCTGGCTCTTCTCTCGAGACTGTTGTCGTAGACACTCCAGAATAACAGCGATTCCAATGGATTGACACAAATGTCCAGAATCGTGAAGAATGTGGTCTCATTGACCACAACGTGCTTTCGAATCGGTTTCGTCAGTTTGAATGCAATTATCTGATTGTTCTGGTTATAAAAGACCAGATTGTGGACCCAATCCATCGCCAATTTGGACGACATAGACTTTGTCGTGTGATGTATCATAGTGCCCTTTGGGCTAAGCTCAATGTTTAATAAATTGTCCTTGCTAAAATTTGAACTAAAGTTAGTGAATTATTAACTAGGACTTATTAATCAGACCTGGCATCGATGGGAATGGCAAAGATACCGCTTAGCGGCGCAATCGACCGCCAAATCAGGACATTTCCGTCGAAATTGTAGTCAATTTGTCCGATGTAGGAGTCGTTGACGCCCTTAAGGCTGACCAACACATCGGTGAGAGAGTGGTTGAGACCAGTGGTCAGTCCATTCAATCGGTTCAATGAGACAATGTTTATGTCTTTGTGGTAGACATTGAACACAAGTTTTGGCGAATAACCGGAATATTCTCCAAACGATAGCTCACTAAAGATGAATGAGAGCAACAAAACAACTGACAATGAACTGAATTTCATTTTGAGAACTTGCAAACACCATAATTATCTAGGTCTGTACTAGTTGAAGTTGAAGTTGACATTTTGACGATCGCGATCCGTTTGACACAACATCGACGCAGTTCTCCGACAATGACAATTAAAAATAGACCAATAATTACATAAAAATAGTGAATTAGTGGCGAAATGTATATCAGATTATCAATGAGTGGCAGACCTTCGCTGTACTTAAGGTCTCATTTGATTAATAATGATTTATTGGTCTAACTCTTAGCGACACAATTACTGCTCTGTTCTTTGGTATTCTTTATAAAACATTTTATCTCATTATCGCCAATAAACTGATAGCAAGACTCAGTCGACACAGAGTTAGGCGTAAAAAATAATTGGCAGTCAATGCAATTCTCGATGGTTTCCAACGCCTAAATGTATTACTAATTAAAATATAATTAAGAATAATTTGAAGCACTTATACCAACACTTCCGCTGAGAGGAACTCAGATAAGCTATCGGTTGACGAATGTTAGTAACCCTGCGAACCCTTTTAACATAATCCTTCTAACATAAACAAGTAGCAAATGCCATGGTCGCTCCAATCTATTATATCTATCAATCATTTTATTTTTATAATCATCATTAAAACTGAAAAACAAACTTTGGACTAAAGAGTGAGCCATTGTTTCGGGTTATTGACCATAATGTCAGTGATATTCTGTTCGGTGAAGCCTCGCATTCGCATCTTCGGCAACACATTGAGATGGATGTGGGAGAAGCCGTGTCCGCCATAATTCATCTATTAATAGATCATATTATTTGATTCGAGTTAATTATAATTATAATGAAGTTATGGATCGAATTACGAGTCTGTGCTTTGTGTGGATGTCATGCGAAATGACAATTCTGTGTCCAAAGCCTTCTTCGATCAGACGCTTGAGTCGATTAATCCGAACCGAATCGGACGGCATATCGAAGACGTCCGACAACTCGTAGTACGAGATTTCTTGGCCAAATAGATCGAACTCACAAAAGGCGCCAATCCTTGCGAACTCAAACAGTTCTTCGTCTGTCATGAGAGTTCCTGAATTCAAATGATCAGAAAGTGAGCATGGTGGTGCCAATGCAAAGTGTTTGCTATTTGTCATACTCTCCAAGTGAGACATCACTGTTTTGTCTGCCCGTCCGCCCGCCTCCTCGAATATTCTCATGATCTCGAAAGGCGCCTCCGCATTGCGGCCAGGGTGCAATATGACCGGCACATTCAGTTCGCGCTGAACCTGAGCGGTGGCCATCAGAACTCGCCTTTCAAACGGCTTTATCGGCCAATCGGACGCCACTTCACCGATAACTCCGCATTTGATGCCATTTTGACCAATAAGTAAATCAGATTTGATTTCGTCGTAAATCTGTTCACTCGTGTATTGGACAACATTGGAAGGCATAGCGCTCTCCACATAAAAGCCGGCGCCGGCTATGATGTTGAGTCCGGACTCTGCAGACATTGTTTTGAAGAGTTCGAGATTCTTGCCAAAAGTGGTCACTTCAACCACACTCTGACAGCCATTGCTCTTTAAGAACTTGAGTTCATTGGTCACCAAACTTGTGACCTCAGGCTCTCTAAAATTGAGATTATCTTGGTGCGAGTAGGGATGGAATGCCGTCCACCACATGTTCTCAGCGCTGACCCGACTCTTATTGAGATGTTTATATTTGGGATCGGCTTCTCTTGGCTTAAACGGACGGCCATCGGTCTCGTGATAGAGATGTTCGTGGCATAGAGTGGAGCCTAATTGGTCAGACCTGATGGCACCGCACACTAAGAAAAGTGCAAATGTTATTGGGATTCGTGGCCTCATTAATAATAGAGGCTATTATGAGGTAGAGATGGAAAGGCAGAGATAGATTGAGAGCAGTGCTCATCAATTGGTTAGTCGGCAAATACCTGTCTGAATGCAGCCGACGGGTAATGTCGTCATTTCACTCGACGATGTAGTTATTCAACCCTTTATAACGAATTACTCAAATCGATTCGATCGGTTACGAAAATATTGATTTGTCAGACATTTTATGTGTCAGTGAATTAGTGTTAGACAAGAGGTCGGCCGCACAGCCCTGAGGGACAGCCCTTGAGACTAATCAAAGCAATTGAATTTCAATCTAATCAATAAAGCAATTTGTCTTCTGTTATGCCAACCATTCGATCCCTGGCTCTACCCCTACCGCGAAGTCCCAACTAATCTGCAATTCAAAGTAAACATCGGTAAAAGTCATGTCCAGAGACGAGATCTTCGAGTGATTTACGTCTTCAGAGAAAATATTAATATTTGATTGATTTTGACAATCAGTCATACACTGAGTCCTCCCATTGAAATAACACTTAGAATACCAAAAGAACTTTTTTTTACTTCAATATGAATATAGAAAAAATATCACAATTTATTATTGATTATCGAGAAGACATTCACCGGCAACAAGCAAAGAGTAGGTGACACTGGCAATGAACTGGTTGAGAAGTCAGTGGCGAACTGGTGGCCACTAATACGAGCCACCAAATGAAGTGAAATGAGATGACATTGCATTCAATGGCAATGATTGTCGATAAATAAGTACAATAAATAAGAGGACCAGTGATCGGCTCAGTTGAAGATAGGCGACGACCAGCCGACCTCGTTGTGGGCGTACAGCTTGAATGCCAGCAAGTCTTGGGAAGTGATGTCGACATCCAGTTTAACCACATAAATGGTGTTTCTCTCGCTCTCGTTGGCCGACACTTAATCGCAAACGTTTTGTGTCAATAACTTTCAAACTTTCTCAAAGTCTGTGACTCACATGCATTGATGTCAACCCAATATTCTTGAGTATAGAAGTTGAAAACTCCCCGATAGACGACTCGGTACTTGTCAATCGGCGGATCCACTTTCTGGCTCTCGATTTGCAGCGTCAGATACACTTTTCCCACAGCGGCTATGAAAGTGTCCGATAAAAGCGAAATTATGACAATTTGAGTGACGGCTTATCAAATTGAGGTCTCGGCATAAGAGATAATCGAGAGCTAGACTGTGAAACTAGAAAATAAAGCTCTAGGTCTAGGGTGAAGTCTAGTTTAGCAATTTAGATGTCAATTTGAAAGGTTATTAATAGCAATTTGTTTGGCATAAAAAGTGGTGTAATTGTCGGATGAGTTACGCACCGAATGCCAGACTATGGCTCAGAATCTTGGGATTGACTGGCATTTGACGGACAGTTACTTTGTAGAGGGTTTCGAACGATTGGTTTCCTTTGATTGCTCTGCACTTGAATTCGTTGAGGAGTTTGACGTTCGGATAACTGACTTTGAGTTCGACATCCGTTCCGATTCGGCTTATGTTGCGAGAGATCGGACTCTTTCTGTACTTAACTGTCAGAAGAAGTGAAAGTTTGACTCAAAAGTCATTGCAATGATCGATAACTACCGGAAAGTTTTTGGTTGTCACTGGTATACCAATCAGTTTTGACAGTTTCGTTGGTCTCCGGGTCAAAGTTGGTCTGACAGCGGAACACATATAAGGGATAAGCGTTGGCGTGACTCTCGGTTATCGAGATCTCATTGACTTTCAGGTCGGGAGTCAACTCTTCGGCGTTTTTATTTCTGATCGTTATATTACTGACGACGAAGTGCTGTCGATTAATGTTAGGTCATTACCGAAGAGGTTATATACCAGGGCTTTACTAACCGTTTCGCTACATTTGTTTTGCTTTCTATTGTCGTCATCGCAGACACAGAAGTACTGATCGGCATTGGAGGGAATGCAGAGGTGCGGACATTCACTCGATTGGCACCTATTCTCCACTAATGGTTGCTTTGAGTAATGAACGACTTTAATGCTGTCGATAAGTTGTTCCGATTTGATAATTGTCTTAATGGAAGCGCTGCGACCGAACTTGTTGGCCGTGACGATCGCGTTCTGCGCTCTGTTCGACCAAAACACATAATCGCTGTAAATGTCAATACTATAGGTCTGGGCGAAGAGCGCCGATCGGAAGTGCGCCGTCTTTTTGGTGCCGTCGAACAGAACCGACTCCAAAGTCTGGTCTTTGTTATTGAGCATAAATATTCTCCGCGACTCGTAGTCTACAGTCAAACAGCAGGGACTCTGTCCTCGACTTTCATAACCATAATAGCCAAGATCTAAGAGAACCTGTGGAATGTGTTGATTGCAATTATAGCGCGCAACTGAAAATTGGTTTCTAAGCAAACGACAGATCATTAATCACAATAATTACTACAAATTTTATGGTAATTAGCGAAGAATTAGTTACTAAATAAAATGAAAAAGTCTTGTAATGTGTGGTCTCACGCCTTAAGTAGTCATGAATTTTGTATTATCATGCTAATTTTCATAGGAATTTCAGCTCATTTTGTATTATTTAAACAAGTTAGATTCTAATCAGATTCAAAATGACTTGTAAATAATGCAAATATTATAATTAATAGACATTTGAATACCTTTTGGTTAGTGCCCAACGGGTCTGATCTGATCAACTTGTAGTCGAAGGTTCTTTTGTCCAAACGGATCCAAGCGAGGAACTTCTCGATCGGATTGACCACAACGTCTATCGTCTGGTAATAATCGCTGAGTGCTTCGTCGCTAATGGTTCTGACCTTCTGGTTCTTGATGTCCATCACTTTGATGGCACCGCTTTCCACGTAATAGAGCAGATCGTGGACCCAATCGAGTGATATTCTCTGCACTTCGTTTGTCTTCACCAGAATCTTCTTATTACTAATATTGAGGCTATTCTTGAATTTTCTGTCGAGAGGCGCGACAATAATGGAACTAAAGTTACTCCAAATGAGATAATTGTCGTAAATGTCGTAATCGATGTCGTTATTGCATCCACCGTTGCCGCCATTCCTCCGGGTCCTGAACTTGGAGTCGTATCTGTCGTGATACTTCCGGTCGCGATTCCTCCTGAAGACACTGGGTTTGGATGTCAGCAAAGTTTCGTTAAGTGAAACGACTCTTATTTCTCTATTGGCGTTACAAAACAGAATTTCGGGACTTCTCTGGTAATTGGGAGACAGACTGGTCTCGGAAATAATTTTGCCCAACGATAATAAAATCAGCGAAAAGATGAAAATTTGATTCATTTTCAAGTTCACTGGTAGTGAGAGCAGAGTTGGAGAGACTTTGGGCTCAGTTAATGTGTTATTAGACGACTGACTCTCGTAGAGAATCGTCAGTTCATTCCATCGAAAGTGAAGACTCGGAGAGGTTTAGGGCAGTGAATGACTGGAAGCGAAATACAGTGAAACACTTGTTTATAACCCTATTTTTGAATATCAATGGCTAATGGATTATTGGACAGCAGTTTATTCTGCGTTCAGACAACCAGTTTTCAGCGTAATTATAGCTCCGGTCATGGATGCGGTGCTCAGGTTCTTCACCCAAACCACTATCTCTTTGTTCGCAGCGCTCAATACAGAGGAATCAGATTCAAGACTTATAAACACAAAACACTACATTCCTATTGACTCGAATGTTGTTTTTTCTAAATTGAAATTTTCTGCTCTTTTTGATTTTTTCACTATCAAGTCGTCTCTCTCTCTCTCTCTCTCTCTCGCTCTCTCTCTCTCTCTCTCTCTCTCTCTCTCTCTCGTTGTATAAGAGTTTTCAACTTTAAAATCGCTTTAAGTGAAAGAAAAAGAATTTTTATGCTTCTAAAGTCGATCCGATAATAAAGGGTTTAAGCATTAAATTTCTGCCAAAAGAAGTCAATTTGTTATCGCGATCGACAATAAATTCCATAATAATTAGTGAATAAATTTGTAAACCGCTTACAAGTCAGCGGATTATCGGCGAAAGTATTTTATAACGATTATAAACTATAAACCTCTCAATTATGCAATCAAGTGATCGACAAACGGATGGCATCTTAGGAATTATAGCTCATTTGACTTGTTTTTACAGCAAATATCAAACGGTTTTCCACGATATGCGAAGACATCGATCACTCGACCACTGATTACTTGACACACAAATAGCTATAATCGAGGTTCGCGTCCAACAAATTATATATCGATTCCTATAATTTGAATATAAATTTTGATATTAAATGCAAATTGAATTTCAAAAACAACTTTAATTCGAGTATACTTTCAGATAAGTTTTGGATTTGAATTTTTTAGTTTGCGAACAAATTTTTATATAAAATATAACAAAAACCGAAGGAAAGCATAAAAAACATAACTGTATTTCAATGGTCTTAAGAGATAATTATTTAGTTCCTAAAAAATATTTAGAATTAATCGATTCGATGATTTGCTGAGTGAAGACAATCACTAAAAAGAGTTTTAAAATGCCATTAAAATCATATCACTTATGACTTGAGAACGAAAAATCAGAAACAAGTCTTCGATTTGCGAGAGTTTTTGATCAGGTTTTTCACGTCCAGACCGTCGGGCAGTTGCTGTTTGTGGACTCGCAGGTGTTTGCTCAGGTGGTCCGACCGGGAGAAGCCCTTCGAACAAAACGGACAAATGTGTGTCTTCTCGCCGGTGTGCGACCGCTTGTGGCGCGAGAGTTCGTCCGATCTGTTAATGCATTCAATTAAATCAGTCAATCAATGCCTATTCAGGTATCGCTCAAATCAATTCATGATTCGCCACTCTTTTTATAAACCGAATCAATGACTCAACTCTTTTCCAACTGATTCACCAAATTATTATTGGAATAAATCTAAATAATATGCATTCAATTCGACACTAATATTGAAAATAAAATGAATTACAACTAAAAGCGAAACCAAGAGCCACAAAACAATATGGCATAACTATAACTAGATTAGATGTATTGATATAGAAGTATAGGTGACATACCTGGAGAACCTCCAGTTACAGTCGGGCCAATTGCAGACATAGGGCTTTTCACCGGTGTGTCGCCGCAAGTGAGCCGTCAGGTGACTGGACTTCGTGTACGCCGAGAAACAGCCGTCCACTGGACAGCTATAGCTGCGAGGGTTGGCCGACATCGACAGTATTTGTATGTCATTCGCCGATATTTGGTTGATATTGCTGTCATTGGGCTCTTTCTTGATGGTGATGTCCAGCCCTGAGTTGCTCTTCAATCTCTCATCGATTGCATCCAAGTCGCAATCGGAACTGTTATCTTCGGCCACAACTATTTCCTCATCTTCGGTCTCAATCTGTGTCTCAACTTCGATGGTATGAATGGGCGAACCAATTCTGACCGTTTGGTGAACGTGAGAGTCGACGTGTTGTCGGAACATCTCCTTTGAGTCGAACTCGAGAGTGCAGTCCTGCCATTGACACCGATAGGTCACTTCGGGCGCCACCGAAACAGTGGTCTCCGATAAATACTGATTGATCACAAATGGGTGGTCCGGATGTTCTTCCAGGTAGTGATCTTTGAGGCCTTGCTTTGTGCTGAACATCGCTTGACATACAATACAAACGGAATCGACGGCTTTCGTCAAATGGTTTTTGGTTAGTCGCGGCTCTTTCGCCACAATTTCCATTTGGTTTGCATTTTTATTGCATTTGTTGATCGACCGGTGATTTTGCACTTTCCTGAACGAAAGGGACGAAAGGGTAGTGCCGTTGGAATGACTCTCACTTTGTTGATCCGCTCCCGACTTGGCTGCCACTGACAAACAGTGCTTCTCATTCTTGTTTTTGACGAACAGAACCTTGGAATCAATCGATGGACTGTTTGTCAACAGTTTCGATGGCTTCGCGATATTCTTCGGATTAATTATCGTAAACTTGTTTCGCTGTCTGTTGTCGTTGAGGTTCTTGTGGGCCGTCGGCGCCAACTTAACAATAAGTGGTCGCACCGATGATTGCGACGACAACTGGAACGGAGACTCTGGCCGAGGATAATAACAAATATTTACTCGTTTAGTGTTATATATTGTTATTGTTTTAGATGAAATGCAAACAAAGATTAAGAGATCAACGGATCGGACGGATTACCCAACAAATTGTGAGGAATTATTATAGTATTGGTGTCTATATTAAAGGCGCCGATATTGACGCCCGAAGTGCTGTCATTGCTAGTCATCGGTTGAGATCGGATCCCATTGTCATCGCTGTTGTTCTTCGCTTTGACAACAGGTTTGATGATTGGCTTCTTCTGCGTCCGTTTGCCAATTATTTTGCCACTGTTTGTCGTGATTGAGATTTCGTTCATATTTATGGTGCAACAGATGAAACAAACCAATTGCAAACAAACCGATACTTCAACTGATCCGACAAACAATTAACCATCAAAACAATGATTTAGATTTAACTGCCATTAGACGTAAATGCAATCGACTTTCAATCGGATAATGCCGTCAAACAGCGGACACGAGTGACCGCTAACTCATCGCCGGACCAAATGTCGGTCAATCGGTGTGCAGATAGTGAGACAGTTTTGGCCACAATTAAGTCAAACAATTACTAAACATATGTTTTGTTTACATTTCACTCAATTGTTTTCATCGCAGAGCCCACTATTGTCGAGAGCGATGAGCAGTTTGTCTGTGCATAACACAGTAACTGACTCCAAGTCCAACGCCTTATTCACACCTAGAATGCTCTATGGTTTCGCTTTTGTTAGTTAACTTGTTTTGACAGAAGACATATATAAATCCAACGAATAAGAGTGGATTGAAAATAGTCTAACCTGATTGCTATTTAATTGTCAGATAACTTGTTCTGTCAGAGATTTGTGTGCCAACGTCAGACTAATTAGTGGCAATAATCGTGGTCTCGCTTTTGGTACCTAGCTGCAATGCTAAGCTGCATCATTCAGCTATAAATTGATTAATTATTCTAGGTATTCGATCCACCAGTCGATAATACTGATTAGGGGACACATTTTAGTGACGATTGGCCATCTTTAGACCATTTGAGCATAGTCAATTTTAAGTCCACATTACAAAAGGCAATCTGGCTTGATAATACAGTCTGACACCGCTATAAAAAAGGAAAGAAAACTATAATTAGCTATGATTACCTATAATTAAGGAACGAGACCCATCACAACCTTAATACCTATAT
>JAQGBE010001335.1:0-11555 GCA_034698225.1 Scheloribates latipes | reverse complement strand
GTCAAAGTGATGGATTTGTCCAAGGTGAGCGAGAAGTTCAAGAAGAAGTTCTTGCCCCGCGAGTTGGCCGCTCTGATTGAGGTCCAACACCCGAACATCATCCAAGTGTTCGATATCTTCAGATCAAATCAGAAGATCTATATTTTCATGGAGTTTGCCGGCGGCGGAGACATCGCTGTCTATCTCAAGAAGAACGGAGCTCTGGATGAAGCGAAGGCCTGTAAGTGGTTTACACAGATCTCGTCTGCGTTGTCGTACCTCCACAACGACAAGTTTATGGCCCATCGGGACATCAAGATCGACAACGTCCTGCTCACCGATGACCAGAAGGACACCAAATTGTCCGACTTCGGGTTCGCCAAAGAGGCCTGGGATGACCAGAAGCAGAGAGTGATTCTGTCGGAGACATTCTGCGGAACAGAGCCATACTATTCGCCAGAGCTTCTCCAGAAAAAGAAGTATGATCCTTTTAAGGCTGACGTGTGGGCCACGGCTGTGCTCCTGTTTGCAATGCTCAACAACAAATTCCCGTTCCACTTCGGCAAACCCAAGATCCAATTGTCCGAACAGCAGAATCCCGAACATTTGGACGCCCGTTGGGTCGGGGGAGCCAACAAATTCAGTCTTCACTGTCGGGAACTCATTAAAAAGATGTTCGATCCGGTCGAAGAGACCCGAATCGGAATGAAAGAGGTGAGCGAACAGAAGTGGATCAAAGAGAAGGGCCATTGCAAACATAAATAGGACAGTCGATGGAACAGCTCTTAATTTGGACACAAGACTGTTCTACCGATGAAGACAGTCATCAAACTATTGGACAGAAAAACACTAATAAAATCAAAATTTGTGGTCAATTATCAATTGATTTATTTATTCTTAAGACAAATGCTTTCAAACAATAGTTTATTTTGACGCCGAGATATGAGATGAGATGACTTCTGTCTACTTCTGTCCACTACTCTCCGGCTCATTCAGCTGATCCCTGGCCTTCTGCCTGTCCTTCGGCTGATCCCTGTCCACCCGCTTCTTCGGCCTGGGGCGGCGGTGGTTCGCCGAACTCGATTTCGTTGAACGACCGGACCTTCGACAGCGATTTCTCTTCGGCTGTCAGCTTCTCAATGCTCTTTCTGTGTGTCATAACGAGCACGACTGGCATTCCCGCAGTCTTCGCGGCGACGCCTTCTGGTCCGCTCTTTGTGAGGAAAAGGCATTCCTCGATATTTTTGCCGATCTTTTGGGCGATCTTTTTGTATGTTTCGGCTTCTGTCAGCTGTCCTTCACTATTGTCGAAGTGGTCGTCGATCAACAGATTGAGGTCGCCCTGAGATGTGGCGCCGAGAAACTTCTTGTTGGCCTCCTTCCAGCCGTTGGACAGGACATACACTTTGATGTTGAGGTCTTTCCACTTCTTCACTTGAATGGCCACATCCGAATAGATCGGTGTCTTGATCTTGCCCTTGGCGTAGCCGTCGAACCATAGATTGAATCTGAAAGCCTGGATGGCCGAAGACTCGCGCTTTGCTGCGATGGCCGCCAACACATAATCGGCGACCGATTTCTTCTGGTCTTCGGGCGATGCGTTCGCGGCCTCAATCTTGCCGAACGATTCGTTTTTTGCCGATTCCTTCCTCAGCTTCTCGACGTCTTTCTTAAGCTTCTTGTCGGACCACTTCTCGTCGAGGTAGGCCTTGACGTTGTCTTTGACATACGGGATCAGTATCTTCTCGATGAAGCCCACCTTCACCGCTGTTCCCATCACATCCATGATGATGGCCTTGGGCTCCTTCACGATGGTCTGTGGCATAGCTGTCCGTCTGTCTGTTTGCTGTCCAGTTGTCTGTCCCCGAAGTCGGTCAAAGTTTCAGATTTTAACACTTTGAGAGTCGATACCAAACAGACAATGGATTCAAATTCATATCAATTCAATTGTTTGGTTCGCGAACTCACCCATTGTTGGCCAACCAAATCAAATTCAAACCAATTTCGAGCCAATCGATCCAAACTCAACGATAATTCCAATTCAAATCATTAGAACTTTAAAACATTTCAATCATTTCAATCCTCAATAAATACCCGACTCATCACTGAAACCAATTACCGAACCAATGACCAGATTCTCGAACTCGAATCAGATGAACAGATCACTGGACTCGACAAACAACAGATTCAGTCCGAAGTGGGGTTTAGAGACAGCAGTGGAGGGCCGCGGCGGTGACACCCGAGTGGTCAATGTGTCAGAGCTAAGAAACTTTCGGCGACTGACCCACAATCGGTTCAATTTCTATCTCTCACTCATCGATGGAAAGCACCCGAAGTTCGTGAGGACTACCGAAAGAGGACACGAGAGGTGGAGAATGCGGTTCAATGTCTTCGGCGCCGGCTGTTGGTCCCAATGGATGCCCTCAACGGTTCTTCATTTGGGCGAACTTCACGTCTACTACGAGCTGATGACCGACCGATCCAAGCCGTGGTGCGACGACTTCACCTTCTACTACGACTACCGGCAGATCGACGAAGAGGTTATTGAGTATCGGTATCAGATGATGCTGGAAGCGCTTCGGGACTCATTGATGGGCACCAATCAGTGCATGAAGTTCTTGCTCTTCTTGCCGGTCGACCGCACAGACTTCGAGGCCGCCAACAAAGACTTGGACGACTTCTTGGAGCGCCAGGACGTGATGCTCTCGCAACTGGATCAGCTCAAGAGAGGCAACAGAACGTCCGCCACTCCCTCCAAGTTGTCTCACGACCAGCAACGAAGTCGTCCGCCTTTAGGCCGACCTCTGGCCAAAAGTGTCCAATTAATGCAGTGATTGGTCGGAAACTTAATTTATTGTCATTTAATTTGTTTTACATTTAAATTAAATAAAATTCCAATCACTTACTGAAAACAAATAAGTTTTAATGCGACAAAAATACCATTTGATAAATAGCTTTCCAATACATTGATTACAGAAATAGCCAAAAGTTATGTAACCAAACCGACAGCTGATAGGGGGCTCAACACGAAGGGAACGGTCGCTCGAAGTCTCGCTTGGATTTGGTGAACCGGTTCCTGATGAGGAAGGTGGCCACCACTTGAGCCACTTTGTCGGGCACGTCCTCGTGGACGGTGTGTCCGCATTTGGGCAGCACTTGCATCTGAAACTTACCCTGCATTTGGCCCAAAGTCAGCGTCCGGTCCAAGCGGTCCACTCCGGCCAACAGAAGCAGTTTGGCGTCGGAACGACAGCTCATGAACATTGAGGACAAGTCTTGGAACCATTGATTCCAATATGGTTCCGACCGAAACAGGTCTGTTCTCCACGTATACCCACTGCCAGTCGGAACTTTGAATGTGTCCGACTCGTTGTTGGCTTCTTTCTCGGGATTGTCTTCATCGTCGACTTCGCTCACACTATCTAATAACAGACTATTTGATTCTGGAGTACTCATCGTTGTCGACGGTAGTGTCTGGGGCTCCGATTCAATCTCAGCGGTAGCCGTCTGTCCAGTGACGATATTTTTAAGCTGTCCGGGCATTGAAAGTCTGGCCGCTTCAACATTACGGGTCTGACCACTACGAACACACCACTCGATGGCGTTCTGCATCGTTGGGAACTTGGAGGGCCGACTCCTCAAGAAGGACTGCATAGAGTGTAGTGCATCCAAAGCCGTGCCTTCGACCACATCGATCACAATTAAGCCCACAATTCGTGGCATCAGTTCGTGTAGTGTCGCCGCACAGTGGACGGCAATAGCGCCGCCCATACTGTGGCCCATGAGGACCACCGGAGGTACGCTATCGATGGCAAACAAGTTGGCAATTATTCGGAACACATCGTTGACCAGTGTTGGAGCGCTCAGGTCGTCGTCATTGGCCGTGAATGTGTTTCCGTGACCTCTGAAGTCGATGGCCATCAGACGGCACTCACATAATTCGTCTATTTCTTGGACGAACGGTCCGAATGTGAGACCACTATAGCCTCCGCCATGAAGTAAGACAATGAGAGGAAGTTCTGATTCCTCCGATGTCTGATCTTCGGACAAATTCTTGAGGTACACACGAAACGAGTCGTCGTCTATCTTGAGATCGCGTTTCGAGTCAAAGAATTTATCCCAATTAAGAGGAGTGTAATCGTGACGACTTCGGGTTGTTCTTTGGGCGGCTCTCGGTTCTCCGGAGTCGGGTATCGGAGGCATTCGGCGGCCTATCATCTCTTTATGAAGTGAAGACATACTGTAAACACAAACCGATTGATCGCTTCCGACGTTTGTTTACATCGGCTGACGTTCACAGCAGACAAACGCTTCGAAGCGCTCGTCACAGATGGCGCTGACCTCCGAGGCATCACATGCCGTGACTCACAACACTACTCAAAGACATTACGCAAGACATCGACGCCAGAGTTGGCCACACAGTCAGCGGTGGACAGCAGTGATCATCAAAGCGCCAATTGTTCACTGACTGGAACCGGTGAGTGACCCGATCGAGGACCAGACTCGGGCCGTGTCTTGTGGTCGCCAGTGAAGCGCAATATGCGTGGAGTGACGTCATATGACGTCAGACCACATCTCAGATGACTTTTGTTTTGTTTTAGTGAACGTCTGTTAAATCCTTTGTCTTATTCCGCAGTAAATGTCCAGCACTTCAGCGACAACTTGTGAGCCGAGAATCGCCTCTTTGGTGATCAGCTGAGGTGACAGCAGTCAACCCGCGCGCGACCAGTCCGACCAGCGGTCACATGCGATGGCCATCTTCGACATGCCGTGGCTCTCGGAGTCGATAAAGAAGCGCGCGCTCAGGTACCTCCTGCAGCGGTACCTTGGCAACTTTCTCCTCGAGAAACTCACTCTGGACCAGCTCAGTCTGGACCTATACCAGGGCACGGGAGCCATTCGCAAGATCCAACTGGACGTGGACACCATCAACGACCAGTTCAACCACTCGTCCACATTCAAGTTCATCGACGGCCAGATCAATGAGCTCACGGTCTTCATTCCGTGGGCGTCGTTGATGACCGAGGCCTCGAAGATCCACTTCGAAGGCATTTCTCTCAACTTATGCAAATTGGCTCACAAGAGGACTGACGACCTCCGCGAGTCCAACCACTTCTCCAAGTCTTTGATGACTTCCTCGATGCAAATCGCGGAGGACATCGTCAATGAAGAACAGGAGAAGTTCGATGGTCTGGAAATGTTTGCACAACTGATCGATTCAGTGCTCCGACGGTTCAAACTTTCGGCCGAAAACACGAGCTTTAAGTTTGTCTTTCCTCGGAAGACGGGTGACGGCCAAGAGATCGAAATCAGGATCAAGTATATCAAGTGTGAAGAAGAAGAGCACATCGGAGACGACGACCAAAATGATAAGAACATAAACATTGTCTCCCAAGCGATCACTAAAATCATAAGTCTCGAGGGCATCGAAATCCTCATCAATTCAGTGTCCGTTTCCAAACTCAGTGGAAGACATACTTTGAGACTGAAGATCGACGAAAACAGGACTGATTTGCAGATAATTTTTGGTTCGCACATATTTGCAATTATCAATTCAAAACATTTGGAGACTCTGATCGAGCTCTTCGAGTGTGGCGAACAAATGCCTCCCGAGTTGAGTCCTATGACCGGAGAGAAACTGATGAATTCCGAGGATTACCTGCGAGTGGAACAGCAGTTGCAGTTAGAGTCCGGTAATTGTGCCAATTCTCCTCCAAATACTGTGATATCCTCCACATCGGTGACTATGGACGCCAACAGATGGACCACATGCGGGCTTATGGTCGCCGACGACGAGCCCAGCTTTTTGCCGCTCAAGAAGCATAACGAAGACAGATTGGCCACAAACTCAAAAGACAAGAAGAATGCAAAGAACGCCCAATTCAACTGTCATTTGCAAATTCCTGGTCTCACTGTTTGTCTGCTTTGTGGTGATTCGATGCCCCGATTCGAGGGAATGCCTATCTTCGAGACGCAGAACTCATTTCCGCGAATCAATTCGTTTTTAGACAAAATCCTAGACAATTTCAATCACTTGCGGTTCCTTTCGCTTCAGATGGCTCTCGATGTCAACTCCGATTCGGTCTCCTTTACGTGCGGAGACCTAATGGTCAGCGAAGTGTTGGACAAGAAGTTGAGCCCCGTTTTGTGGAACCGAATTGACAACCAAGCGATTGTCAATCCATTCTTGCGCTTCAAATCCAAAGCCAATTCAATATCGGTGACAATGGACTCAATTAACTTAAGACTGGATCCGACATTCTTAGAGCGATACGACAGATATTTCTCTTATGTCTCTCACAAGAATAGCTCTCAGAAGAATTCAGATTTCAATCTATCGATAATATGCGAGGACATCAAAGCCGAACTCTTGTTTCCAATCCCAGACCTTAGAGCACAAGAAGAACGAACTTTCTCACAACTCAGGGATGAGTCGCTTAGAATTAAACTAACAAAAAGTGTGATCAATATTAACCAAAACGGAGGACAAATCGATTGCCAGACTCTTGGCATCGATTTCAAAGTGGACGACGAGTTCATCAATATAGCAAACGGTCATTCGTCGGACTCGAAGAACATTAGTCTCAAGTTTCGTGTGGGAGACTGTCCTCCTCTGACCAAAACATTGACCGAAGAAGAGGTGAACCAGTTATATGACGCCGAGATGGAGGACTCGATATATGTGGGACATAAAGGGACGGCACCTAAACCGGTGACCGAACCCTTTCAAGTGAAGCGCAAAGTGATCGGCAGAGACGCCAACGAGAACGAGCAGGTGCTCACACCGGGCGATCGCGTTCATCTGGAAAAGTACTTGGAGACCGAGAACGGCTTCACTCAGCTCTACTTCGAACTGGATGTGCCCACCGCTGACATCAGGCTCCAGAACAAAGAGCAATTCGAACTCTTATACAACAGAATCGCCAACGATTTGATTCTCTATATCCCATACAAAGACCCGACAATCGAGACCAGTCCAGACCAATCTCCGCCGATCGCACAAAACCCGACATTTTTCAGTTGCAAGAATGCCTCGATGTCTGACTCGATGTCCACAAACTCGTCATTTCACTCATTCACAGCTCAAACACAGACAATGCGATCAAATTTTATGGTTTTCGTCCTCAATGTGTGTGACATAACCTTCGAGATGGGCTCTAAAGAGTTGAAGCCTCAGGAGCTGTTCGGTCAGAAGCTAATGTTGGGCGTAGTGGTCGGCGACAAGACCGAGAGTAGCAGCAGTTTATGCCTGTGCTGTGAGAACCTGTCGCTCAAGTCTGCCGGCGCTGTGGTCATCAGTGGCAATATCTACAGCGAACCCAACTGTAACTTCAATTTAGCTCTTGATATAAACAGAGAGAGCGATATCTTAAAGAAGATCAAAATCGCTCTTCAATTGAGTTGTGCGGCGATGTATGAAATTCAGATCGAAGTCTTCGAACAGTTCTGGAAGTTTATTAATGTGACCGACGAAGTGGTGATCGGTTACATACCTCCCAAAGTGATCACTGAACTGCACATCGATTTGCTCGACAGTGCCATCGCTTTGGAAAGTCTCACCACAAGACCTGCTTTGATAACCTTTGAAGACATATACTTGACTTCAATGGTAGTCGAGAACACAAATCAAACCCTTTTGCGGATCTTCGCCGAAGAAACTCTGTTTTGTCTGAAGCGCAACAAGACTTCCATAGAAGCGCTAAAGAATTATATTTGTGTTATTCAGACCGGGATTATTGACCTCAATCTGAAGCTCTCGAAAGACGGAAAATTGGAATTCAAAGTTTCAAATAATGCAATTGACGTCAGAGTTTGTGCCGACTCTTTCACCACTTTGTGTCAGATCATCACCTCTTTGACGACAAACACGGCCACTATAAACGATACGGAAAGCGTTATCTCTGATACCGCTTCGATGGAACGGGCTTTTGATGACGAGCTGATGGAGGACGCGATGGGCGACACCGATCAAGCTATGGACGAAGAGGAAGACAGCGATGAAGAGCCGCCAAAGTTCTGTCAGTGTCCGGACAGCCCCCAAATGGATGAGAGCGGGTTCTGGATATTGGACCACGACTTGGGCAGTGGTATCAAACAGACCTCTGAGCCGCAGATTCGTGTCCTCAGAGAAGAACCGCTTCATATAATTGAGAATCACTTCAATATTTGTCGTCAAAAACTAATACCGGATATCATCCCTCAAACCATTTGCCGATACTTCTTGGAGGAGATGACTCTGATTTTGCATCTATTCGACGGCAAAGACTTCGATGACGACCTGCCCAGTGATAGTCCGGTGGAGAAGAGTAAACCCGATGACACGAAGAGCTATAAGAGCCACAAATCTAATAAGACATACCATTCGTTTGAGCCCAGAGTCCGATTCACAGAGGGCTCGGTCCACATGTGGGAGAACATAGATCTGGAGCACAATTCGCTGCGTCCGTCGCACTCTAATCAGAGCATTGGTGCCACCAATTCGTTCAAATGCATGGGTGGTGTCAAACGCCAAACCGATACCTGTGTCCTCATATGTCTCCACAAAGTGAAGACTCTGTTTGAGAATTTCGAGGAAGACTTCGCCCTTTCGTGGAGATTCCTGTTTATGGTGCAGAACCTGGAGGTCATCGATCGCGTGATGGCCTCCAAGATCAAGAAAATGCTTTACGAGTACTGCTCGGAGAGTATGCCGCGACGGAAGCACACGAATATGATCTCCGTTAAGGCCACGACCTTCAGGAGCGTTGAGTGCAAAGAAGAGAGCGAACTGAAGATCTCAGTGAAGCCGTTGCGCATCAACATAGACCAGGACACTCTCCTCTTTATGGGACAGTTCTTCTCAACTGTGATCGCGAGCCTCAGCTCAGAGGCCGACAATCCGCTGAACGTTGTGGTCAACACCAGTCCTGTGGCCACTAATATACCGACTTATGAGGAAGCGATTGGTTTAGAAGATAATTTGAGTATCAATTCGGAAGTCAGTCAAACGACAAACACAACCACCACTACGACCACCACTAACTCGACCAGAAAGGGCTCCGATTCCATGAATAAAGTATTCTTCCGGCTCTTCTCGTTCACACCGGACGTCCCCATCTCTCTGGACTATCACGGAAAACATGTCGACTTTGACCGAGTAATTCAAATCAATTCAATTCATTTGTCTATCAATAAGTGTCACATCTGTTCTCATATCAAACTTAGGGCGCACTTCAGGGACTGTTCCTCGGTTTGGCTCAACTGAACCAAAGCGAACTCAGACTCAAACGACTGCATAATAAACACGGATTGCTTGGCATCGATAGAGTGTTGTCTTATGCGGTCTCCGAATGGACTAAAGATATCAAAAGAAATCAATTGCCGTCTCTGTTAGGAGGCGTCGGTCCGATGCATAGTTTCATTCAATTGTGTAAGTTTTCAATAATCTAATAATCATTTGTTGTTTCCATTTATATCTAATTGCCGTTTGAACCCAAAGTCCAAGGCTTTCGTGACTTGGTTTGGATGCCTATCGATCAGTACCGACGGGACAAGAGATTGGTCAGAGGTCTTCAAAGAGGCGCCCATTCCTTCTCTGCTTCCACAGCGATGGCAACTCTCGATTTGGCCAATCGTTTTGTGTCTCTGATCCAAAGCGCGGCCCAATTCGCTCACGACGTGGTCACACCTCCCACTCCCGGACATAGACCCCAATCGATGGCATTAATGAGTGCACAGCCGCGAGACCTAAGAGAAGGAGTGGCCGTCGCCGTCGCGGTCGTGAGGGAAGGCTTTTACGACACTTACCGCGAGGTGACCAGTGCTGGGATGGCCTCCGAGGACATGAGCGGTCGTATCGGAGGCGTCGTTCGCCACATACCATCGGCTTTGGTCCAACCGATTATCATCGGAACTCAGGCCACGACTAACGTGATTGTCGGCATTCGCAACCAACTGACTCCCGACGCCCGCACTGACGACCACAAGAAGTACAAGAATGCGACCGAAAGATGAGTTAATGGATGCGAGGATTGCATGGTTTGGTGTTTTGCGTAACGATTGGATCGCTTTATATATGTATTTGTGAAAGTGTTGTATAGATTAATGCAATCAATGAATGAAACAAATTATAACAAAAATATAAATATTTTTCTATCGATTGGCGAATCAGTTAATAATCTAATTGACGATAACTTCCGTTCAGAACAGAAACAGTATATCAGTTGCTTCTTATGGCCGCTAATATGTAACCAAACAATACGCGAATTCGTGTCCGTCTCTGGTCTCGTAGTGGCGGCCGATGTGGCCGTTCGTCAGACCGACGGCCGATCTGTCAATAGGTTTCGATTGAGTTCAAGTATTTCCAGTCATTAATTACAATATTATAAATATTTACACATATATTGAGATTCATTTGTTTTAGTATTTATATTAAATATTAATAATTGGGACGACTAGTCATCGATTGTAATATTATCTAAACGTTATAAATATTATTGAATAAAGTTTTGCTATTTTTCGTATCGGAATCAATGAACCAGATATTGGTCGCCAACCGATTGATTCTGGCACTCAGTGACCACACAAATCATGGTTTGTATTGATTGAGTCGATAGCGATGTCGAAACCGAAACCCGAACCGAAGGTAAACTCAATTACCGATAATTATTCGATGGCTAATGAGTGGTGACTCACAGCAGCCGATGGCCTCTCGGCTGACGATAATTGCGATGATTTCACCAGAACTTAGTCGTTCTCGCAATCAGTTATTCAATTGGTTCTGAAATTTGATATAAATGCTAATATCGGGCATTAAATTAGTGAACAGGAAGCGATTTATATTACCTGCTCTCAGGGTATTCTAGAATAGTGTGGTCTTCTGGCGATTGGGTCTGTCCTTCGACTGTGGGACGGGTTTGTTGTCGACTAAACGGCTATCAATAGCTCTTGGATTCACTCCTCGGGTGAAACAAAAATTATCTCAATTTCGGAGAATTGTTTAATAATAGTGTAATTACTTGTTATTGTTTCGAAAATTTAATTCTAACTTAGAATTAAATCAAAAGGGGATTAATCTTTGGCTCGAAGTGACTCTTGATTTATGAGTTGCTAATCAAGTCAATGATTAATCGCTGATTAGCCAAACAGAAGCCAAACTGTCTCTCAAACGAAAAGCCAATTAGTTTTCGTGTAATCCTCGGCGTACGGGCTGTGCTGTGCTGTGCGGCTCCCTTGCAAGCGCTCACCTCAACCTGAGCCTGAACCTCAACCTTGCTCATTTGCAAATTGCCTGCACGTGTCTGTCAACAGCTATTGTCTGAAAAACAAAGCGTTCGCTAAATAATCAAAAATAAGTTCTGAATATAGCCTTCAAAAGCGATCGCATTTCATCTGTCAATACATTTATTCGCTAATTAGTCGAAAGGGTTTAAGACCTGAAGTGAAATAACTAATAATAGAACCAAACTTTTGTCTGAGTAAACAAATTTGTGTTTTTCAATAAGAACTTCGATTGAAATCAAATTATCTTTCATTGGTATTAAAGCAATCGATTAGATTCGTGCATACAATCTGCAGAACAAGTGCGAGCAAAGTGA
>JAQGBE010001334.1:0-11559 GCA_034698225.1 Scheloribates latipes | reverse complement strand
CATCAAATCACATACAGTCTGTAGACCCCTCTGTTGAGCACATCAATGGTTCCGTTTTGGTTGAGTTGATAGTCGGCGGTAATGCACTTCTGTCCGGCTTCCCATACGTTCGGGTATTTCGATATCTCATACCAACGACCAGTGAACTGATGGCAATTGAGTTGAGTTTCAATACCAATACATCAAAACCTAAAAGCAATACATACTCTCTGAGGATCAAAGTTTTCCATAGTTCGCACATCGGGACAGACGGCGAGAATGTAGCTTGGCAATGTGGCCAACAAGGCCGCACAAATGACGCCAATATTCATGGCCGTATTGTCGGATTCTTCAGAGTAGTTCAGACGGTGGCGCAACTGATTTGAATATTTGGCCAAGCTGTATCTCCACTTATATATTTCGCAAAAGTGCACTTGCACTTTTCACACTAGTCAGTACATCCGAGACGAATGTGCGATTCACAGAAGTACTCGATTCAATTCACTGTTGGTGAACAATCCAAAATTGGTCTTGCTAATGACTGTCAGTTGACAATTGGCAAACTCAACCTTGGCAAAGAAGACCAATAAATTGTTCACTAATTTATTATTCAATTATTAATTGTTGTTTACTGAAACAGGCGATTCATAAAAGTTTTCAATTGGTGTTCACTTATAATTTCGATCAATAATTCATACATTGATTTCGAACTTTCGTTTAATGTTCTATTCAGACAATTCCAGGAATGGTTTGCCAGATAACCTGGAGATCACTAACAAGGATCTAGGCTAATTATCCACAGATGCAGTCCACAGATGAGCGAGCATTTCGATAGATTCATTCCTTGCATCACTGATGTGCAATAGACTTACAATAATAATTCTAGTGCTGATTTCCTTGATGAATTTTTCAAAACTGGGTTTGTTTGGTCGCAATTAAATCGTTCAGTTGATAATTAATCTAGTATTTTATCATCTATTAGTAAAAATCTATTAGCATCTAATAGTTAAAATCCTAAAACATTTCAAATATAAATATGATTATTCGTGTCCATCCCTTACACCACTGTTTGCATCACTAATTTCAAGATAAACATCGTTTCCATGTCTTTCATAAAGAATATTGTATTCAACCGAAAGATTATTTGCTTTACGGCTAAAAACAAAGAAAGTTGTGTCACATTATCGAAATAACATGATAAGTTTTATTGCCGATTGGGTAAACAGAAACCTGGCCAACACAGAGGCCAATTGAACCAAAGAAACGAGGTAAAAAATAGTGTGCAAAATCGATTTGAGCCGGGTTTGGAAAAGTGACAGAGAAAGTGGTGGAAAACAAACATCTTTTTTGTTGATATCACAGGTAATGATGTGAACAATGGATGAGTCGATTCATTAATCAAAAACTTGTCCTCAAATTAATGGCATGTCTTTGGAATTTAATTATCACTTCCTTTGATTGTTTGCAGACTATAGAGAGTTTAGAATAATTTTGACGACAAATGTCTTGTCTTTGGTATAGAATTTGAGATTATCGGCGACTTCTGAGTGTTTTGTACTATTTGTTCGGACAGTCCTTTTGGTCAGTCCTCTCGAGTCCGTCCGTATGACTGCTATATTTGGACAACATTTTTGTCAGACTTTTAATTTTTGTTTCTTCTAGTGTTGGCTTTCGACTCAAAATCCACGAATACTCTGAAATGTTTTGTCAATTAGAATGATTAGGAAATCAATCAAACTTTCAATTAGTACCCAATTTGAGGGGAAAGTAGGGGACGGGTAGGTCTCGACACGAATAGACCAGTGAATGGGAGGTGTAGTCCGTGTCGATCAGCCAATAGTTTCCGCCGCCGACTGACAACAAAGAGTAAACAAAATTATCGCTCAATTGTCAGACAACTTGCAAATCACATACAATACGGGAAATGGACCTTAAGTTTGGTGGTCTCTCCGGGCAAAGCGGTGGCCAAACCCTTGATGCCTATCGGGTAGTTGACACTACGAGGGCAGCCAAATGGGTGAGCGGACTGTCATTATTCGGGACATACCTACTATTTGAAAATGCCCTGATTGTGGACATTGACAGTGCCGTTGGCGTTGAGGCCGTAGGTGGCGGTCACGCACTTGAGGCCGGTCTGGAAGACCATCGGATACTTTGCGATCTCAAACCACTTTCCCATATACTGGACAGAGGTGTCAGACATGTCTAAAAAGCATTGTTTTCGTCGAAAATACCTTTTTGGGCTCAAACTTTTGCATAGTGGCGAATGAGGCACAGCTGCCGGTCCGCACCCGACTTGTCAGCCAATAGCCGAGCGCTGCCACGACCAGAGCCAACAGCAAACACTTTTTTGATATCATTTTTGTGTAGAAATTAATTTTAGTTTTGTGTTTAATTATGAGAAAACAATTTGTTTAGACACAGGTCTACACTATTAGACCTAAACAAGTGGCTGTCCTTGACTTTAGTTGAGGTACGACTGGTATGGGTGGAGGGATGGTATGGACTGGTGGTGGAGAGGATACCACCGCTTGACTGCTGCTGACGTCTTCACTGCTCGCCTCGAAACATAACCTCAGCAAAAGAGTTAGTTCTCAAAGAGCTTATTCACTTAAAATCACTTTTATTCCAAGTTTCAAATTATGTTTCAAATTAAGAACTTGTTATGATAACAATTCTATCTAGCTAATTTCTCGACCTCTTTGGTAGTTTCACTTTTGACACCACAATACTTGCAGAGATAGATGAATGAGATGATGAGTGCAACGAGTCTTATACCGTCCAAAACAAAGAAGAGAATCGGTTCTGAATTCCAATCTGTTGTGATTGTGGCGAATGATTGTCAATCGGGAGACACAAACAGACAGAGGAGAGACTCACGGATTTTATACAAGGGAAAGGTTACCAATAAGAATCGGGTCAGTAGTGTCACTTCGATGAAGATTATCAACGCCGTGGCAATCGCGCAATAATAGGCATAGTCTGGACTAAAATTCCTAATGACGTTGACTTTGAAGCAGAGATAAAGACCGATAAGCAAGCAGAACATGAAATACCACCAATAGCTCGACCGGTCCATAACCAGCGAATCATCAGCTCTCGTGGCGATCGAAATGGCCAAACAGAGTGATACCAATGTGACAGTCAGTTCAACGCAAAAGATGCAGCACATCACACACCAATCGGTTTTGTTCAGATTAGAGGTAGGCTCTTGGCGAGTGTCAGTCAAAGTCGATGGTTTGCTGTCCTGTCTTCGGTGGCGTTTGAGATCAGCGAAAGGCAATCCGTCGCTCGGATATATTTTGGTGAAGTTTTTAGAACTATTTTCAACAAAGGTTTGCGATTTCTCTGAATCGGTGTCAGATCTGTTGTCTTCCTTGTCGTCTGTGACAGTGACCGGCGGTGTTCGACCGATGTCTGGCATATACTTAATTCTATCAATTCTTTGCGATTCAGTTGTCTTATTGTTATGCGAATCTACTGACGAAGGGTTGGACACATCTGGATATGACATTCTTCCACTATCACCATTAGCTACCAATTTCTACAGTATAGTAACGGTTCGATTTCATGTTTAACGTGCCAAGAATTCACTCTGTAATAGACAATTTAACCTAGACATAGCATTTTTATTGCTTGAAAATGATAATTGTAGTCAGAAATCAATTAATTGGTTCGATTAATTGGTTAGGTGGACAACGAGGAGAGCTGGGTCTGGGTCTGCAGTCCATCCTCTTATCTGTCGTTTTCTTGTCTGTCGTCACATAAATATATTTAGAGAGGAATATAAACGAAATGAGAAGAGCTATGAATCGCAAAACACTCAAAACAATTATGAGAATCGGTTCGACTCTCCAATCGATCTCTTTTATGGGAAACGTAACGAAGAAGTATCGAGTGATTAGAATGAGTTCCACAATCAGAATGACAAGCGATAAGAAGTAGATTTTGTAGAGACAGTCGACGTCTGGCTTCGCACTGAATATCAGATTGGCTTTCATACCGAGATACAGCATTATGAACGAGCAGAAGAGGAAATACCACCAGTAGTTGGTCCGGTCCATCGCCATAGATCCGCTCAGACGAAACATCGAAGAGAAAGCGACGCCGAATGATAGCCAAGTTATTGTTATTTCGACCCACAAGACAGTGGCCAACACGTAATGGTCGCTTCGGGTGATCTGAAGAATCGGTGCGATTTTGGGCGCTTTATTCCTCTCAATGGTCATCGGGTTTCTCTCCAACAGTTCGAGATTTTCTGTCTCTTCCATCTCTCTTCTCATCCTAGCGTCGAAAGGAATTTCTCCAGTTTTGGTGAATTCAATAGCACTCTCCCAATTGAGATCATTGCCCGATTCAGTCGATTTTGACGGCTTGTCAACCATACTCTGTCCTTGTCTTTGTGATGTGTCCACTGGTGACTTATATCTTGGACTCCACTTCGTGTTGACTGCACTGTTATTTTCTATAATCTGTTGATTTACTGGCTTTGGTCGGTAAGGGACAGACATTATCAGTCTTTAGGATCGGATATGACTTAGTTTGCGAATATAACCGTTTATTTGCTTCAAATAACAATTCAAGTTTTACACAAGATATTGCACTCGACAATGTTAGTCGATTGTGATCGAGCACACTCTAATCTAGTACTAACGTTAGTTACAGTGTTGTTATTCAACAATTCACGAGAAGAAATTCTTAAAAAGATTGGAAACTCTAAACTTGTTAGAACTTCTCTCGGAAAACTTGTCGAACGCCGAATCCATCACTGACTCCGAAATCTGATCAAAATATTTCGAGAAACAAATTATAGAAATTATAATACAAGCGAATCGCAAGATATGAATAACTAAGAGTAGAATTTGTTCGCATTTTGCAGAACCTATTGGAATGAATCGAATGTCAAATATGGTGCAAAAACAGACTGAACTCACTCTTTCTGATGTTGGGAAGAAAGACGAATAGGAATCGCGTGACATAACCGAACTCAACAACGACGACGACCCACGACATCAATATGCAGGACATGATTGGCACCGAATTCAGTTCTTGACTGTAGACCGCGTGTGAGGCCAACCAAACGTAGACAAAGATGAGCGAACAGAACATGAAGTGATACCAATACGACGACCGTTGCATTGATAAGTTAGAAGTCCTGCGGACTAATGACGAGCTGACCAGCAAAAAGGCCGAAGTATTCAATGCCAAGAGCAACCAAATAGCGATTTTCAAGATAGCTGGAGCATTCACTGTGTCTGGATGAGCAATCTCAGATGTAGCACTAGACTCGCTGAGTCCAGCATCTTTATGTCGGCACCTCATCTGCTCGGTCTTCGAGAACATACTAATGGGACTATCGATGTCTTCGAGTATTGATTTGAGTCTTTTTATTATTTGCGGTTTGAGTGAAGTCTTTCGACCCATTATCCATGCATTTTCTGAGCAATGACCTCGGTCAAACCAATTTTTAGTACTTGACAAGACTAACCTATTTTGATAGGAATGAAAGGAAGCGAATGACACGAATAGATGAGCGCATAATCGCTATAATCGGTGTCCAAGATTAGCAAATTATCACTTTTGACTTGAAAGAGGCGAATAATTAGACGGAAATTGAGATCGACTGACGTCTCAAACTTACTTCCTTTGTATTCTGTGGACCATTTGGCCGAATCTTCTTGGTGTGGAGTCGCCTCATATCTTATGCGAATCGGTTGTGCAGTCCTAAAATCAATAATCATTGACAATAAGTCTTTAATTCATAATGAACTTGCAATTGAAATATGCCATGGTGAACTACAGCGATCGAGCCATTTGGAAGCAGACCGTATGTACTGGTTATGCAAGTCTGTCCGGCCTGAAACGCACTTGGATACTTTTCGATCTCATACCATTTGCCCATAAACTTGGAAAAAAATAAATTTAAATTAGTTTGTCATTCAAATCGAATTGAGTACTCTTTCCAAATTGAAATCATTGGCGGTCTGAATGTCAGGACATGCGGCCAACGCCTGGTGTGCTATGCAGCAGATGACCAAGATTATGGTGCGTCTGACCGACATCTTTCTTTGTTTCGACTTGTTTAAAGTAGCATGGTGAATCAGTGGAAGGACAATATGATGACTACTAATTATTCAGCTTTCTTATCAATAAAAACAAAACTGGTTTTTCTCGATATGAGGAAAAGTTTGACGAAAATAAGAGATTTAATTAGATATTGCACACCAGTTGAACAAGCTCATCAATCGGGATGAACCAATCACATGATTCGTTATTACCAAGCTCGCTATCAATACTATTGCGAGCATATTCATCCAGCATTTGTTTCGTAAAGCAACTGATTTTGAAGATTAAAACTGGTTTTGTTGAGAAATATGAATACACCGAGGAAAGAGATGTCAAACGAAAGATGAAATTCTAAATGTTATTCCCGAGCAAAAGCTAAAAAGCCCTGGACTTACTTTTCCTGCGACCTTGCAATTGAAAATATGGTTCTATTATAGGTGAGACTTAGAGAAAAAATTAGAATGGGAAAAGTTAGACGCACACGGTTTTAATTGATTGATAGCAAATTGGTGGTAATTAATATTCAATTTTATTTTCTATCAAGATCAATCGACATGTTCGTCATGCAAATTAGACGTTGATATATCATCTAACCACAATAACTTTTATTAAATAAATATTCATTACACAAATTTAGACAAAAAAGTATCCTACACAGTAGAATTTATAATTATTTCTTGATAAAATTGATTATCAATTCAGCGATATTTTGTACTGATCATGGCCGAACTATCTTAATGTCTTGTCTATTCTATATAAATCTATATTTCCTTTATATCAATCTAAACTGACCAAAACTGAAGTAACATATCTCCTTCTAAGTACTCGTGAGCGCAGGTGGTGTGCGAGCAGAGGTCGAGTGGTGTCCTCACGGGTGACACTCGCATCGGTACCAACCGAAGGCCACATTGCAATATCCACCCGAGAACTGCAACAAACGACAGATGAGCCAAATCAGAGCCCAGTGAAGGTCACAGGTGTTACCCCACTATCCTTGCAATGTTTGTCGCACTGCACGTCGTTGTGATTCATCGGTCCGTTGCACCCGAAGTCTCTCTGCAATCCGTTATCCAATTGATTATTGAACTGATTGTGGTTCTGACCGATGGCTCCCACTCTCGGGTCGCGTCCCGACGGACCCAATATTGTCGGGTTTGAAGCAACCATTTGTAGCCATAGGACGAGACAAATGGCTAAAGTGACGAACAATTTGTTCTGCAAAGACATTCTCAAAGATTTTCTTCCGCTGTTATTCACTTCACTTCCAAGACTGATGTTGAAGACGATAACGTCCGGCTTTTATATTTGCTAGAGTTTTATTGTGTTTGGCTAGGTCTTATTCGAGAGAACACCTCTTATCAAATTAACAAGCAATGCCTTACCTTTTATCTTTAACGCCAATTGCATTGATTGGTGAAATTTTCATTGTGTTTACAGAGTATTGTTTGCTTTAGTCACAAACAAACTAGCAATTAAAATTGTTCCGTGTAATAATTATAATTGTGCAGCAATAATGAGCATGATTAATATGATTCAATTTGATCACAAGACCATAGAATATTCCGCACAATTCTGTGTCTGATTGATGTCGAGCGCACACCACAGATGTCATGTCTGACCACAACAGACACTCAACTGTTTGACTGAACCCAACAGAGAATGGAAAGAATTTCAATTTAAAAACGAATATTCATTGGATATCTGATTAATCGGGAACTAAGTCCAGGAATCCGATGTATCGGCCGATGAGATGATAAACAAATAGAAGAATACATTGGACGCGGAAATAGCTATAAATCAGATCCTGAGAGCAATGTTTTCGTTGATAACATACTTTTGGATAATAAAACTAATTTATTGTGTTTACGATCGCTTGCATTATGCGATGTAATCGGCAACAAGCAAATGACCATCGTCAATATCGTCAATGTCGTCAATATTGCAAATTGACCAGATTGGCCAATCCAAATGCGAGCATATCCCCGCTAGAAGTGAGACAGTGTCTGACCGGAGCTCTAATACAGCCGTCAATCGATGGCACAAATGCATTAGCGCTGACACAATCGCGCCGGGGGTCAGACCACCAGTCCTTCTGCTCTCGTCATCGCTGGCCAGAGATTAGTTGCGATGATATGACGGCTAAAGAAAAGTTAGTTTTGATAGCGATTTCTCTCATTTTTTGTTTGCGTTTGCAATGAATCAAAAGGTATTAACACTTATTTCGATATATTTTTTCGCCGATTATCTCCAATTGTCTGAAGTCTTAAGACGTGTTTCTCTCATACAATCCGAGAGAAAAATTATTGTTTAATCAAAAGGAAAGAGAAATTCTCTCTCAGAGAGACCTGATTTGGACTTTCATTTGTCAAACCCAGGGATCAGTCGCCGAACGGATGGCAATAATTGCTGACCTGAGCTGAGCTCAAAACCAAGTTTCAATCAAAATAAACTTTTTCTGCTGAAACGTTTGATAAAATCTGTGAACTTTTAACTTGTTTTCTCAATTCTGCACTTATTTACGATTAGATTCGTAATTGAAGTGAGATTTGAATCAACAAAACCATAAAACCTAATGAATCACTAAATAATTGCTTGATTTCGGAAGTGATACCAAATAATTGTTGCGATAATTAATATTGATTTAGTCACTACTCACTGACAATGCATAGAGAAGTCCTGATTAATTGGTTTTTAGCTCATTAGGAAAACCAATATATGGGCTAACTTTCCAATTAATCAAGATAATAGTCTCCAATTTCAAAATCCATACTAAACTTGCATAATCTAAAAACCTTAAAAATATTGATCAAGAAAACAATTTGATTCTACTCTTCTAATTATTCAAACTTATTCTGATATAGATAATTACGGACTCTGTTTGTTGTTAACGAGCAAAAAGTATTTTGACCTTTCTTTTAGAAACTCGATTTTCATCTAAAAACGATGACGTTTTACTAATTTTAAGAATTTTCAAGTTATTCCTAAAAACAAGATTTTTAGAATTTTTTGTCGCAAAAGTATCAAAATATTTGGCAAACACTTAATCACGAGCTGATGACTGCTCTCGTCTTGTTATCTAGATGATTTTTAACAGCTGCATACAGGGTTATTAATACGGTGAATGTGCAAGTTATTTTAGAAACAGTATAGTTTGCATAGTTGAATGTCGCGCACATTTAGCCAACGACGTCCTAATTATTGCCTTAATCTCAAACAATAATTCTCAGACATGTGTTTCAAAAAATTCGAGTCCAATATTGAATTCATAATTCACTTCTATTTATAGTGAGTCCGCATTTGACGGACCGGAGTCTGACTGACTCTCCAAATGGATTAAGAGTGCGCTCGACATATGATAATAAGGAGCAGAGGAACGGCCGATACGAGCGGTGCAGCTGTTCTTCACTGCGATATTATGCGAGAGATTAGGACACAAATGGAAAACAGTTACCAAAAACCAAAATATAATAACAAATACTATATTTTGATATTACTTTTTGAGTATTCTTTGTCTGATAAATGTCTGAGTCGTTCGAAGCGTTCCCTTCGATGCCATCCATAGGAGCGGTAGAGCCGTAGTAGAGCTCAATCGCCAAATCCTATTTCACTCGTCTATTATTACAGACTTTGCCCGAGGACTGAGTGATCGTAATATTCATGAAATATTCGGTTAAATTAAAAATTTGTCGAACAAATGTGTGGCAATAACTCAAGCAAAACAATAATAATCGTAAACTAGATTATTGTCATTATTCGTGTTTTGCAATTAGAAATTCATTGCATATAAACGGCAATAAAGCGTTAGTCAGTCATTGCAGTCATTGGCTTAACTCAATTGTAATCCCATTCTTCTCATTATTATTCCGATTGCTCTCACTTTTGATTTATTGCCGCAATTCTTACGAATCTATTATTCTTAATGTAGAGAATCAGCCGTTGAATGGAATATAAGTCCAAACAATAAACGGAATATATTTAAGACAGATATCAGTAAAGTATTAATAGACCGAAAATTATGGATCAAAATATGGGTTATCTTTGGCATTCATTGCATTTCATTAGTTTTGATTCGTCAGTCGGACTTAAATTGTGTATAACTGGAGATAAAAGCAAAATAATGGCCGAACAGATAGCTATATGTCATTTGAATCATCTAATAAACTGCACATTAAAGCTAATTCTCAGTCAATTATTAATATCTTGCTAATCAAATTGATGCTAAATTTAGCATCGCTTGAAAAGTTTGTTAAACCGAGAACATTAATTGAATTAAAGATGAGCAAACAACTTGGTCATTAGCAAACTCGATTCGAGGCTTGTTAGCAAGCTAATTAGGTCCGAACTGAGCTAACACTCATTGTGATCGAGGCAATTGATAAATCGACTAAGTTTTGAGCGGAAGAACGCATTTATATTTAATAATAATTACACTATAATTATAAAAGTCATAACAAACTTATTGTTTGATACGATTTTTTCAGTAATAGCTTTCGTTTAGGCGTTAATGACAACAGAAATGAGAGAAATATAGCGATAGAGTTAAGTATTATAACGAAAAGCAGACAAAAACGTATTATTTTTATGGCTTTTGCCGGCATTTCTCTCATAAGAAGATTAAATATAAGTTCGCTTAACTCCAACGAAACCTAAAGACTATTTCGGACTTTAATTTGCTGCAAATCATTGAAGAATTTGCGCCAATTTTACAGCGAATATTGTTTAGTAAAAAATTGACAATTAATTCAGATTAATACAAATTCATTGAAAGAAAGAGTGGAAACAGAATTTCAAAGTGATTCCAACTCCAAGTCTAACGACTAATAGTTTCGCATTAATTAGAATTATAATCTAATAGAAAATGAGTGCATTAATTCCCACAACAAGATTAATCGTAGTTATCGATAATAAATCAGCTTGTGTGCTTGTGTGAGACCAAGACACAACTTTGCATCAAGCGTTCAGATTAAATGAATTTCAAATTCTGAGAAAAAAGTCAAAATTCAGCCCAATTTTAGTGAAAAACAAATGTATTTTCATTAAACGATTTACTCCTTAAGACATTAATGGATTGCGAATTATCTAAAAATAAACGACTTAATTAATCAAGAGCTTAGTTAGGGTTGTTTAGCACTTGGGCAGAGTTGGAGCTGCAGTAAAGTTAGGAAACATTTCTCGAATCTATTGTATGTAATGTTTGTAACTTTCCATTAATAACAGACGAAACAAAACATACAACCCTTGGCTCAGACACCGTCCGAGTCCTGCGATCAGACAATTAATTGAAAGATACGAAGCAATCGATAACTTTCGCTCATTTGCTTTAATTGTTTTTCCAAGATATGAGACGACAAAAATGCAAAAATATTAATGTTTGTCATGAATTTCGATATAATTATAATTAGTTTAATGACTTTAACACAAATATTGGACTTATCATTAGGGCTGCCAGACGTCCAGATTTGACCTGGACAGTCCAGAAATTGAGCATGATGTCCAGAATCCAGACGAGAGACA
>JAQGBE010001333.1:0-11560 GCA_034698225.1 Scheloribates latipes | reverse complement strand
GGATGTAATCAACGAATGAAGTAAACGGACACAAAACCACAAACCGATTGCCGTTCAGACCAACCGATCACTTGAACTCAACTCTTCTGACCAGATCTTAGCGGATCTTAATCTGAGTTATTGGCAAAACAATACCTTATATTTGCTTTTGACATATCTGACAGAATTAATTGTATTTATAATTTCTCCACTTTTTCTCAGTTTATTATTTAGTAATTGATTTTCAATCGAAAAAAAGAGTTACAAAATTGGGTGTATTTTTCATTCCAAACCTCTAATTAATTCAATTTTTTTATTCGACTTTCAAAACAATTGTAAGAATAGAACAAAATTCTCGACAAAGACTTTAAGCATAAGATTCGACACAAAACTTTAAAAAAGGAGAGAAAAGTCTGTAATGTTTTTGCATTAATTGAAAATCTATTAGTTTATTGTAATATTTAGTATTATTTTTCTCTTTTCTGTTCATACGGTTCTCGAAATAAAAGGTATTTTTCTTTGAAATTACAATTACTATGATTTGAAAAATAGTCTCCTTTTTACCACACTTTTGATAAACGATTGATTCGTTTTGATTCCTGTTTTTCTTAAATTAATTAATTTTATAATTAATTACAAATTAGTATTTATTTTGATATTCCGTTCGATTCGCAGCTATTCGTCGAGCGTTTAGTCTAAATCTCGAGTCTCTCTTTGAAATTGAGTTTTGATTTAGTTTTAATTCAATTCAAACTTTTCTATCGATTTCTTTTCGATAATCAAAAATCTATTAATAGATTAAAAGCGAAAGAATATTTAAAATACGATTGAATGACGAAAATATGACAAATGATATAAAAATTGTTTATAAATATTACAATTATTTTATTTTATAAATCAATTATTGGTTTGAAAATAAGTTTTTGTCGAAAATACTATTAATTAATAATCAATTAATTAATTGCATTTATAAATGCATTCATCGAATAATTCATTTGTTTATAAACTGATTTAACATTTATCTCATTTGAAGAGCTCTTCTGTCAAACCAACCGATTGTTTGCCATTCAATTCAATTCATTGCTTTCTCTTTTATGGTGGAAGTGAAGCGAAATAAAAGAGTTATTTTCAGCAATTCTTTCACTCATTTATCGCAAATCACACGACATTTGAAATGATTTTATCCCAAAATAAGTGGACGAAAGTCAACACATATTAAACAAATTGCTAATCAAAAGTGAGTTTTAATTCAATAATCACTTTAATGGCCAACAAATCCAATGTCCGACCAATAATCGGATTCCATTAGAAATGTCGAGAAAGTGATCGCTCTATTAGAGCACAATTGTGCACCACTTGGACACCAATCGGTGTCACCAACGAGTGAAGTCATTCACTCACTCAATGAGCCAATCATTTTACGGCCTGTTCTCGCGACTGACTAATATCGAGCTAAACAAAGTGAAGGTGAAGGTGAAGGTCAGGTGGTATGTCAATGCAACAAGATGCACCATCTAATTGTATATGCAATTTTAAATTGAACCCAAATCACATGCATTTTGAACCTAGATCATTTGTGCATTTAGGTCCAAGACCTGGCTACAAACCACGCCAATTAATAAGTTGTTGTGTCTCTTCGGGTTTGAGTGATTGAATCGCGAACTTGGCTTGAATTGGTGCGAATGAGTAGTTGATTGCACACCAGTCAAATATTTCTAGCAATGCGAAGTAACTACACTGGGATAATTTTAAATATCTCAACATTTCACAACAATTTCATTATGATATTCGGAATCCTCGTCAAAAACTACATCGCAAATAAATGATCAAACTTTGCAATTCTTTGCAACATAGGCTAAAAGTCAATAATAAAGAATTTCATCAAATATTTCATATTAATACTTCACAACATTAATTAAATCATAATGGTCGGATTCCCCATCAAAATCTATATAGGAATATGAAATTTGTTCTGCTTGAACACCATGGATAATCGAGATGAAAATAGTGATACAGGTTAGCCTCGTTTTGAGCAGTAATCACTACCTTTAGACATACAGTAGTCTACTTAGATCGTGTGCTGCTCTCAACATACTTTTCTAATCTAATTGATCGTACGAATTGACAACTTTGGCCTAATAACTAACACAATTGTATTGTTGTTGGCAACCATCCAATCAATACCTATCCAACAGGTAATAACTATACGCCTCCACAGCACAGCATCACATGCGGTGATAAGCTTTGGCCACAATTGTTCGCTTCGACACCGTCTATAAGATTAGTCGATATGCCGTTTGTGTGCAGAGTTTGCAGACATAAAGCAGTTTTTATTATAAACAAAATTAGAAAATTCTGGTAATTATTACTGGTTTTGACTAATATTTAATAAAAGTTATATAAAATATATTTCAATGTATTTATAAGTAATTATAATTAATTATAACAATAACGACGACAGGACAGGACAGGACTCCGAGAGAAGGCTTGGCCTGATTGGGGTCATTGGCCGATGTGAGCCCTCCAGTCCTCCCACTCGTCCTCATCGTCGTCGTCGTCATAGTCAGCGTCGGCCAAGTCTTCAGAGTAGTCGAGGTAATGGTCGCCGTCATCGTAGTCGTCGTCGTCTTGCGGGTAGTGACCGGTGACCACAATCGACAACTGGCCGAACGTGACATGCATTTTGTGGACGAAGTTGGATATCGAGTGCTGAGCCGCTTGTTTCGGAAAGACGAAGACATTCCACTCGTACTCGTTGTGGTTGTAGTTGTTGAGGCTGTCCACCAAATACTGGCCGATCTGGTTGTAGTCGTCGCTCTGGCGGATCGCTTCCTTGCACTTCTTGATCACCTCTCGCTTCAGACTGGATATCTCGATGTTGTTGGCCACGACCTCACTCTTCTCGATGTTACTCTTGGCCGACTCGATCACCTGCTTCTTGAACGTCTTGACAAACCAAACAAATTGCTATACAATCGGACAAAACTAATCTAATCTTTTACAATACCTCAGACTCTGGCTCAGCGAACACTGTTTTGGTGATAGCCTTCGAGGACATGACTTTGAACTCTCGCTGACAATCACTGATGTGTTTCTTAATGGGACTCAAGTCTTGTTTCTTAATATAATGTTTCAATTTGTCGACACTTTCCGACAGACTCTTAAGGATTTGATGGCATTTCTCGGACGCTTTGTTTGGATCAAAACTACATTGAATGACGTGATCGGACAGAGTGCCCAACCGTACGATCTGTGGACAGCCGTAGCTCTTGAAATCGCAGTACACTTCCTGTTTCTCAAGAATATTGGTCACAACTCTGGGCGCGGGAATCAGGTCTTTGGACAACAGTTTCTTGCGGTCGTTGGGACACGAGTTCGGATTGGAGGCCATTTGAAGGCTCTGAAGAATGCATTGTTTGCAGTAAGAGTGGCGACAACACGGAGTGGTCATCGGGTTGTTCAGAATGTTCAGACATATGCCACACCTGCAGAAGACAATTGGGTCAGACAAGTGATGATCATCACCAGTCTTCGGCACAGTCTTACGTCAGCTCCTCTTCAATGCCGTTGGGCAGCGCCACAAAGCGCGAGCGATCAAAGCCTGACATTGTCTTCGGTGGTGATCACAGTCTGACCACTGATCGGCAGTCAATCAGTTGGTCACCAATTGAACGCTAATTGAGTGACGAATTGCAACTGAATTCGCACTAACGCTGACTGAGATGTGTGTAAACAAACGAAACCAAAAGCGAATATAGATTACGTCTGAACGCTACCAATGGTTTGGCTGACTAACAGCCAGTGACTAACAAATCAGTTGACAATCAGTTGATCCGATTGTTCACTGCTTCTCAACTTTGACTGAATGAATGTCTGAAGCAATCAGTGAACTTCGGGTCAAACGTCAGTGGAGTTGAGTGGCATTTGACGGGTCGGCGACAGTGACGTCATTACTGAGCCATCGCTAAGCAATTGGAGCGAAAGTGAGCGCCAAAAGTCATTGATTGACTCAATTGTGAGTTTAAAGTTGAATCAAAAGTCAAATCAAAACTCAGATCCGAAATGAGTGAAACCAACGATTACTTCGAGTTAATGCGGCGACAATTGGCAGCCAATCTGAAGATATTGTTCACACAGGAGTTCATCAGAAAGTCAAAGGGAATCATCGAAATTAATCCGTCAGTAAAATTGATTCTCACTTTCAGTTGACTTAATTAATTCAATTTCAATCAATTTCAGCGACACTTTCAAGCGATTCGACAAAATAGCGTTTCAACTGATATCATATCATTTGCTGAACACTTTGGACGCCAAAGAATGTCAGAAACGGTTCCGCGGATGCTATCCCGTGAATGACCGCAAACAAGAGGCAGAGTTCAGAAAAGTGGTCTACGAATGGATCAAAGAGTTGTCTGAGAAGGTCAGTTGCCTTCAATTGACTGGTCGCCACTCAATGTGCTCTTGATATGTGATCTATCAAATAGGAGACTAATCCGGTTCAGTTCCCGCGAGTGCTTCCCATTTATTTCCAAAACTTCTCTCCCGAACCCGTCTTCTGTCAGTTATACCTCGTGTTCACCAATTATGTCATCGCTGACCAAACCAAACGAATGTCTTCTCTTTCTTCTGGGGTCGAACTCTCGAGTCTCTTGGCATCAAATGACGGCGAAGTGGCCAAAAAGAATTTCAGTGAATACGATGTCACCAAAGATGAGATTAGAAGAGAGAGCGAAGACTATTTGGAACAAATGCGCTATTTTGTCGAAACTCATGTCCAACTCTGCCACACATTTGAAGGACTGCGACAAAAGGCGAAACTACTCGAAGACTCGCTGCGAAAAAAGTATAGTTTCAAAAACGAATTGGAAGCGAAACGTGTGGTCAGCGACTACTTGATTAGACTGAAGAGTTCTATCAATCAAATGGAAGAACAAATCTCCGAATTGAATAAATTGGCCGAAAGTAGTGATAAAAGTTATGCTATAGTCTACGCTTCACAGACAAAATCGTCTGAACTGTCCATTGATTTGAGCAAATGGTTCACCAAAAAGTCCAAAAGTTTCCAATCGTCGGCCAATCATTTAAATAGTGAATTGAAAAGAATTGATTCGATTTTGCAAAAAGGTATTGAAAAGTTATTGGAAAGCAATGGATCACTAAATTTGTCTCATTTATAGTGTTCACCGATTCGTTGGCTCAATATTCCGATTATTCGGATCGGCTTCTGAAGGAAATACACAATTATAAGACGAAGGAAGAAGAAAGTTATGCACAAATGGATTCACTGCTCAATCAGTTACAGACTTCATCGAACAAATTGAAAGCTAAGCTATTAGCCGAACCCGAAATGAAAGAACGGCGCAAATGGTTCGCCGAACGAGTGACTGATATGTCTAAGTTGCGGCTCAGACTCGAACTGAAGCCTCTCGAGAGCGAGAAGAAGGATAACACTCCAGAAGTGGTTCACAAGGAAAGGCTTTTGTCAACGCTGTCCGACGACAGTCCTGGCTATAGACCGCGACAATCGCTTTTGGATTATTCGTTTCAAGTGATGGACATCAGTACCTGTCAGTACATCCCTCCCACCAATTGCCCGCTCGCTATGAATGACTCCCATCTCTTCTCACCGATCGATGACACTAACGATAAATAATTGGCGCCATTAGTGTCTAAAACACATTTATCGTTTGTTTAAATGATTTTACATATTATTTAATTTTATCCAACAATTTATAAGAGTATTTGAATGTAAGGAAAAGTTTTCAAACAGATGTCAAAAATGAAAGCGCAAAACAAGTTTTAATTGCAATGATTTGCGAGTTGTGCTCAAAATGCGAGACTTTATTAATGAAATTGGTTTCGAGTCGAGTATTAGTGTCATAAACAGTGGACAGAAACGCACCGATTGTGTAGACGTAGTGCCACTAATGTGTGGAACAGTTGGCAGACAATGACAATGAGACTGACAATGAGTTGCCATTGACTACAATATTAGTAAAATAGGCAAAACATATGCAAAACAGATCTGAAGTCCATTTATATTCATTACATTCAATGCTATAATCGCTGAGAAAATTGCAAATAAAAAGCAAATGATTTAAGCGATCGAAGCGTTCGCTCAGATTATTAGTTGCGTTCAGACACACAAATCGCGATCATTTGGGCCCACATTTGAAATGTCACTCATTTAGTGTTCGGGCGGTCTCTCGATGTGACGGCCGTCCCATCGATACCACGATATTTCAATAAACTATTCAAACATATTTCGAATTCAATTGATTTTCAATGAAAGGCTTTAAAAATTTATTCGAAGGATTTGGAATCGCTTTACGAATCGGTTTTTCAAACGAAAAGTTCGCTTTAGGTATAGTGTTGTGATTGAAGACAATCGATCACAAGAAGTGGTCAATCGTCGGACAAATGACTGGTTTTATGGCCTCTAATCGAGACCCGAAGGCAGTGCCGCCGACACTGACCTCGAAGAGCGATAACGCCGAGGATGTGATGCCGGCTCCGAAGTAAGCCTTCAATTCGTAGTTTTATTTAATTATCATTTATTGTTATTCCGAAAGCATTTCTCAATTAATTAAATATTAATTTTTAAAAGCACTGCAAATATGCTTTCGTTTAATCATTTTCTAAATTATTAAATATTTACGAGAATTATACACAAAAACAAATCTATTTGTTGTCTGAATGGACACAAAAGTCAGACCATTCGTGACCGCACTCTCCCATCAGTGCCTCAAATGATATTCACTTTGAATGCTATTTCAAATATTTTCGTTAGAATTGACCCAAATTTTTGTTATAATGTAACGAAAATATGAAGTGTCGGTCAGTTTTAAATGCCGCCAAATGTTGATCAACCATGAGCTCACCTCCAACTCGTTATCATCAGTTACAATAATTATCTAGAATATCTCAGAATAAAGTTTTTTTTTGCAAACGGCTTATGATTTGGGTTTAATAACCAAATTCCTGTATTCCAAGTGCTCTCATATAAAGTGATAAACTCTACGACTCGTGAACTGAATCTGTTGTCTGATCCGACCCTTTGTATGATTTCAGTTATACAAAACTGAGTGAAACTCTTCGCAAATCAACGAATCAACAGCTCTTATGCAATATGTTTTGCGGCGGACGGAAATGCAAGTACGAGTGGCCCGACAACTGGTCTGACCAACAGAAGGCTGTGCCCGGAGTCTACTCTCATTGGTATGTCTGGTCATTAGGTTGTCATTTGTGGCATTCGGTGCTCTCATTAGGATCACAGACGACGTGCTGGCAATGGCGCGACCGAACACCGAGAACATCAACAAATACAACCTAATCAAACACTTTCATCAGTGAGTCTCTAACTCCTGTTTTTATAATTTGATGCCAATAAGAATCCACTGAATAGAGTATAAATGGGTATAAATTATTGGATACAGAAATCTTATATATTAACCATTGCAAGGTCAATATAACTAACCAGATCAATATAAGTGGAATTCATTAGCGCAGGAAATCTAAAGGAAATCAATCAAACAGTAATTGCTTTAATGAATTTCCATCATCTCTTTAATAGCTTTTAATGACTCACTTAAAGAGCACTTCTCTGTATGACTGCATTGCGTTCAATAAATATTAAATATTTGCTTTGCATAGACTCTTTGCGTGCCATAGAGCAAACAAATATGCTTATGACGACCTTGCTCCTGCTCCTGCTCCTGCTCCTGCTCCTGCTCCTGCTCCATCTCCTCCGCCTATATTTCAATTATTCAGAGCACAAAATATTGTTGTTCCAGATTCAACATCAAATCGATAATCAACTTGCAAGAGCCGGGAGAGCACTCGAGTTGCGGCAATAGTCTCACTCCCAGCGGGTTCTCATACGAGCCGACACTGTTCATGGAGAACCAGGGTATACAACCAAATGACTTGACTCGCATTTGCACGACAAACAAAACAATAATCAATTCATTCGATTCTCTCGATTTCAGTCTATTTCTATAACTTTCAATGGAAAGACTATTCTATAGTCTCCGACGAGGTTTTACTCGATATGGTTAAGGTATTGACGTTCGCACTGACAGAGGGACGGGTGAGTGACGGCTGGCCTCTAATAGTCTCGCATATTGACCATCACTGGTCATTCAGGTGGCCGTCCACTGTCACGCAGGACTCGGTCGGACCGGTGTTCTCATCGCGTCGTATCTGGTCTTCACCTTCCGGTGCAAACCTCAAGAAGCGATTCGTTGGGTCCGATCGAAGCGGTTGTTATGCAATGCAATGCAATCCCATTATTCAAAGCCTTTTCCTCTCATTTCAGCCCCAATTCTATCCAAACTCGCGGACAGATTCTAAGTGTAATGCAGTTCTCCCAATATGTGGTCCCCTTTTTCGTCGTCTATCAGCACATGTGAGACATCGCATGCAATCCTATCGCTCACTCGATTCCACTGACAATGTCATCAATTATTCCTCCAAAGAATCAGTCGTCAAATTGGTCTCAGTTTATGGCAAGTACTTTATCGCCAACGATATTTACTCCACGGCTACGAACTGAGACATCTCAGGTATATTCCCAAAGTGAGTCAATCATATCTCTCAACTTAACTTAACTTAATTTTTCGCCAAATTCTGATCATATTCATGAAAATTGGTCAACAATAAGCAGTCAAATATTGAGAGCAACTATTTGGGAAATACACTGTAATTCACAGATAGAACTTTTGTCTCTATGAATAATTCTATTATCATATATTTCGGGTGAAAAGAGCATTTGGTGCATAAAAGGTTCGATTTATACCAGGGTTTGGCTTAAATCGAGTTCACTTATTCCGGGTATTAATAGATGAGTCCATTTTTCGGCTAAATCCAATTAAATTAACGTTAATTACGGTCGATATAAACTGTTCTTTCGATTTTGGAAAACAGGGGGATTTACCCCTACACCCCTCACTTGGTTAACTCTAATTAACTGTGATTAATATCATTTAAATATTCAAAATATTTAAATTCACAGATCATTTATATTCTCTGCGAAAGACTTCTGAAGCTATGCCGAAGACATAAAGTCTATTCTCCCGGAATCAACAGACAAAGCAATAGACATCTGCGACGCGATGTTGCCATCAATTATCAGTTGTCTGAAAGCGAGAGTTTCTCTAAATACTTCTTTTCGTCTGTCATTTCTGGCGCCGAACTCATCAGATATCAGAGGCCGGACTCCAATCACACTATTGATGAGACCTCAGGTATCGTCAGTCCTGAAGAAGATTTTGAAGATTTGGATAATTTTTCCGATAATACCATAAATCAACACAAAAACGACTCAAAGTCTAAATCAGTCGAATTGAGTGGCATTTGCAGTGAAAGCAAATCATCAGTTCTGCCACCGGTCGAAGTGATGGCTCATATCGGCAACGGTTCGCCGCTCAGTGTCTCCGTGTCTGGCAATGGTCTGCAGAGCAGTGAAGACATCAAAACTGGCAGTTCGTACAGCCTATCGAGTGACGAGCCATTAGAGTCGTCGATGAGCGAGAGCCTGACCTCGATCATTGAGAGTCTGGGCTATGGGGTCCTCAAAATTGATTCCTCGCAAATGGTCTATGAAAAAGAATTCGAGTTCTTAAACAACCATAACATGGAAAACAAGAGTTCGCATCTGATCCTCAACGAGACCGACGACAAAGTGATGGACGACATCGACAACTACTTCGAGGACATTGAGGACCATCACTGCAGCTCAGGGTTCGTGTCGTCCAACTGCGACAACAGTACTGAAGATGAAGACCACTGCCAACCCATAGACCCAAAGCTTGTGATCGAAGCTCTGGTGAACGACCCGTCCTCTTATGCGAAGCCAATACGGCAGTCAATGTTCGCGCATCAGGTATGATCACAATTGAATTCAGTAGGGCTTAAATTGTTACCGAATTACCTGACGTTAGAACTCCCTGGGATATTATGTCAATAGTTGCTAGGTATGGCATATTAACTTAGATAATATTGGCCAAGTTTTGGCCATAAAGGGCAAAACACTACTTCTGAAGAATTTCGACATTACTGACACCGAATCAGATCAAGAGGACAGTGAGAAAAATTGTTGATGAAGAGATTTGCTTAAGCAGGCGAATTTAGTATTCGAATGATTTATAAATTGATTTATCGTTAGAACTGGAGGACTATTTTATGTAAAATTTTGGTGACCATGGCATGTTACTGACATAATATTCCCTATAGTTCTGGTAAACAGGTTTTGAGCAAAAATTGACATAATATCCCAGGGATTCATGCGTCAGGTAATTCGGTACAAAATAAGTTGCTAGATTTTTAATAAGATAAACGTGACTAAAACTTCTGGAAAACTTAACATTAGGATAATCTAACTCTGTGTAAGTTAATTTTCATTGTACTGACATTACTTAGCTATGCAACAGAATGAATTTAGCCCATTTGCTCTAGTTGCTTTTGAGAACTTCAATAGAAGAGTCATTTTGGAACAACTTGCTCAATTCAGTCAGCATCTTATTAAAACTCAATTAGAGAGGTTATATTTATAGATGTTAAATTCGCCCAAGATTATCATTAGGATTTTAGGATTTTAGGATTTTGTTAGCAAACAACATAACAAATGAGCTTGCTCAATAAGCTTTTCAATATTGACTTTCGCTTAAGTGTTCTATTAATTGTGATTTTGATTCTTTAAACAATAATTTTCAATCGCTTTGACAGAAAGAACTGAACACAAAGTCTAGCGGTTGGAACAAATTGAGTCACGAGACTAACGTCCAGACACTGGCGGGACTTCTCTGGTCATGGATTGACAACCTCTCCGAACCGGTTCTCACCAAAAATTCTTTGTGTTATATCGTCCTGAAAGCGGAGAAGCCGTTGGAGGGCTTAATCAAATTGGACCAGGTTTGGGACCCAACTGACCACAACTGGCCATTATCTCAATTATCTTATCTCACAGACCCTCAGATATACCGTCGAATATCTGTTGCGATTCATTGCACGACTCAATCCGGACGAACAGAACAGGAATATTCTGATTCGATGTTTATTCGCGCGATTGACTCGACAGAGGTTTAGACTAATGGACGGAAGGCTCGTCCCCGAAAAGGTCAGTCTTTTGGACATTCAGCTCAAAATAGAGAATTGTATTCAACCATCAGATGGATTGGCCAGAGATGAGGAAAGGGACGGCCGGAAGGATATGTCTGTTCGCTGAGGGAATCGTCAGAATATTGGTCTCCGATATATCCAAATAGTGTCGACACAAATGTTGTGACAAAAAAATCAATTTATTTGTTGTCTAAATAGCAAACAATTAATGCGTTGGCAATCGTTTTGTTGAATATTTACTGAAGACATGCATTGATTGGTCGATGTCCTGCCTATCACTGTCATTGAGGACATTGTAAATGATCATTGATTCGCATCATTGACCGCATCATTCGTTTACCGCTTTCCCGCGCAGAAAGTTGATGATCAACATTAAGCGAATCGGTCACTTTTGGCCGACAACGCGGGTTGCTAGTAAACTTTACCCGGGGTAATGTTGACCATGCACATAATGTTGACCACG
>JAQGBE010001332.1:0-11565 GCA_034698225.1 Scheloribates latipes | reverse complement strand
AGAACAGTAGTGACTGAATGGAGAACATAGTGGTCGCGGTGTCGCCGACGGGGAGAGAGTGGGAAGTCCTCGGAGCGTCTGATTTATTCTTTATGGCCTTATTAATGGTCAATCGGCGATGCAATTGAAGTAACACTTTGTGACTCACTTGGCATACAGTTATTGACATTAGAAAGTGTTCCCAAAATATTCAAATATTGCCGTAAAAGTCGTTATAATCAGCGAATGAATTGACAGAATGCGAGTCGAGTCGAGTCTAATGTTGTACGCATTGGTTGCTATCAGTCCTGGGATTGACACTCAAATGACTGATCCTAACGACACACTGGGATAATGTGTTTGGATTGGCATCCGTTCCACGACTGCAATACTCTTTATTTACTGGCCTTCACTGCAATGCCACTGACTTTGGATGCAATCTCTGGCGAAGAGAGCACTGAATCAGAGATGAGTGCAGAGCAGAGATGCGGACAGAGAGCGATCTCCTCAATAATTGCAGTGTTATGGACAGTGGCGATGCTCTTGCAACTGCAGTGGCAATCCTGTTGGCCATTACGAGCGCCATTTACCGATTGAGTCGTGTCCAATTGCTTCCCATTCATTTCAGCTGACATCTCAACGTTTACCGCATTCCTTGTATTCACAATCTATTGAACAAAAGCCCAAAACTACACTACACTGGTTCACACTTACACTTACATTGCCTCCCTGGCTCATTTTGGCATATTTTCGGTTCAATTCGGAAAAAGTGATTCACACATCTACCCTCTCTAGGCTGAATTGAATAAAATATCGGAGTAAAATTCCATCAGGGTAGATCCACAACGGTCATAGTTAGACTAGTGATTCCAATTACAAAGTTGCTCGGAATCATGTATCTAGCAAATGTCTAGACCACAGAATTTACGAAAAGTGTCTAGGTTAAATGTTCAACATGATATTTGCTTGGTGATAATTTCATCTGAGGAACAGAAACTAGTGTAAAACAAGGGTTCGCAGAAATCAATACCCACGACTCAAAAAAACAAAGCTTCATAGACTTATAATGTGCTCAGGCTTTGATGGGCAACAATGGTCAACAACATTGAATTTTCCAAAGTTTGAAAGTTTGAAAATTCATTGTTGGCAACAATGGTCTGAGGCTGGGGGAGGGGGCGGGGGTAAGGGGGTAAGCCGAAATTATATACTCCTCTTTGAGGCGTAAAAAATTTCTAAGAAAATTTTTAAAACCGAATTTAACCGAAAATAGTCCAAAATCAGCTAGGGAGGGAATGTAAGTGGGAACCAGTGTATTAGATGAAAGGGACAGTCATTGGGAGCGAGAAGAGAGACAACACTCGGACTATAAGTTATGTGAATTCACTCCCAAAAGTAGCAAAACTTTTGTCTTCGTGTTTGAGAGACCCGGATATCCATGAATTGCTTCCCAAACTATTGCTGTAAATCAGACAACAATATGACTGCCATTTGTGAACTACAAATATCAAAGACATATCGAAGAAATGATTGCATTAACGCGTGTCTGACTTATAAACTTTATTTATATAGACATTTGTATTGAAAACATTACTAATCCGTCGAATGCCAGTTATCACAGACACTCTTATTCTGGCCTCTGTTTGCTCAGAGCTGTCGGTTCTGTCGACAATCTGATAGATAAAAATTTCTCTCTTCAATGACTATCACTCGGATGCGTGACGTGAGAACAGAATTTGCGACTTTTAAAAAAGTTTTCAGCACTGGTCTGACAAATAAAAAGTGCAAGTAAAAGGTGTTGGGCTCTGATTCCAAGCCCTTAACATCTAATCCGATTCGTTACGCCAAGAATTGTCTGCTGAGGGGAGACATCGAATCCTTTTACAAATCAATATTAGTGTCAAAACTAATGTCAACTTCGCATCAAATATATGAGAATATTGTGTAAAATATGTTTTTAAGGCCAGGAATTCAAACCGATAGCCAGTGCGGAACCAATGGCTCAATTGGTTTGCACTGAATGTCAATGTAAATGCGATGTCGGCTCGGATTCCAGTGTCGACTCGAGACTGCGAGCAGAGTAGTGAGCACTGAGCAGAGGGTGCAAGTGATGGCCAGTCTGGCGGTGGTGTAAAACACTACTGAATTATCTGCTATGCATTCAAGTTGTCAGCCAATACTTATTTATTGAGTGCGTCCGTCTCTCGCGAGGCAGTCCTCTCTTCGGGGAAATAACGGCAATGCATGCGATCCCAGTGTCAGTGTCTATGGCTATGTCTGAAATGTCGTCGTATTTTGTCCGAAGTGATCGTTTGTGAGTTAACCCCCGAACGCACTATTGTGCAAATGGGGCCAAATTGCAGTCATATCGCACAGAATGGTTTGGCAAAAGTGCATCGCTTAGATTCAAATGAACAGATAACGCATAAAAAGTGGGGAATCAATGGCTCAGCCGCTGCCCAGTCCTGTGTTGAGTCGATCGCTTCCAATCATACACTTATTGACTGAAACACACTTCAAGTAATCGTAATTTTGTTCTTCAATCAGAGCCAACTGAAAGGCCCCCAAAGTTTGTGCCTATAATTTCATTATACGGTATAAATTTTAGTTATGACCACTACTCCAGTGGTCCACCGCTTCCAGAGTTGCAGAGATTGTCGTTTTATTACTTTTCATTCGGATTGACTCACTATTTATTCGCCGGCAGAGCTCAGTCTTTGCTTTATTGTCCAAATAAATACAATCTTCCGATAATTGGTTGAGCGCTTAAAAAATTTCGTTCACATTCACGTCGAGTCTGTTCTCCGACTGACTTCAAGGCCTCGCATCACTAGAACCGATGCCTCCGTCAGTGGTTCACCCTATCCATCGGCACTGCCTCTTCTGGTGTGACACTGGCGTACATTGAAATAAAAGTTAACAAACCATAACAGAACGGTTCCCTTTCCTCTCCAACTCTGACAACCCTTTCAATGATTGTCATAAATTTTAAAAGAAAAGAATACAAATGACTGAAAGCAATTAGTTGTTGTAATCCCAAAACATTGGCAGCGCTTCCAACGCTTCCTCCGCTTCCTTCGCTTCCACAGCCGAACAGCACTTCTTTGCCATTCATTGTGATTCACATCAAACTTAATGTTTTGCATTCATATAAAAACAACGGTTTGACTAACTATTGCTCTCATTTGAACATTGAATGCGAAACTCATTTTTCTATAATTTTTCATTACATTTATGGCCGACACTAACGTTACAATGATTTTGAAGGCATTGTCGCGTAAACTGCTTCATAATAATTGCCATTAACTCGAATTAGAGCGCATCTCATGGCTCCCAATGGATCCCAATATCTGTCCGTTTGTTTGTCACTCAGTCCTCCATTAGAGGCCATGAATTGGCAATGGCTTTGGATTTGCATATTTAAATGCATTCATATATTCTTATGATATAATGTTTCGCAGCAATCGTTGCATATTATGTGCAATTCCTATGAGTTTAATTACAATGGGAGCCAATGGGTTGAGCGCATAGACAAACAATCAGGCTTTCCCTCACATCTCACTCTCAGTGCTCTTCGTGCAAAATGTTTGTGTCGATAGAATTGTTAGTTTTGCCGCATTGAAACAAATGAGAAGTTAATGAATGCAAAATATAAGCAAATTTTCGATCTATAACTCTTTGCTTTCTGTTTAGAAATGGGAATCTTGGCTGTTTTGGTGAATGACAAATTAGTTGAACATGATTAATGAGCTCCCAGATGGTGTAATCCTTGCTAATTATGTGGTCAAAATTGTTATTTGTTTTTTATTTTGATTCTGGGATTTATATTTGCATTCATTAGACAAAACACGGATTATATAACTCATTCACTAAATATTGAATTCACTCCAAAACCGCAACTTTTGTGCAAAACTTTTAAAACATTTGGCGCTTCAATAAAACCGCAATTTTCCAAAGAAGTGAAGAAAAATCGAACAAATAATCCAAAATAAATGTATATATTTTTGAATGGTTTCAAAAACAGTTTTTATAGTCAAAAGTGGGAAATAAATGACATTATTCAGTGTCAATGGCAAAAACTGAATACTCGATGGACTCAAACCTAGAGGACAAGTGCCCGAAAAAGTTTGCGCGGACTTCAAAGAAGATAATTCAGTTTCAAAAAATGTTGATTCAGTTCTCCTTTTCTATTGAAATCTCGAGTGATTTTTCCAATTTATTTATGAAATACTTTTTATGGAAACAGAGACAGACTTTCATTTATTATCTGATACCGCACTCCAAAAAGAGTTCTGTCTCTGTCTAACCACTGTTTGGAGAGATCTCTTGCATTCAAACCACCGAAGGATTAACAAATCGAGTCTCAAAAGACAGGAAAGTATTGCCACAAAAAAAATACTTATGTAATGCATTCGTAAGCAATTCATCCGATGTTCCGATGGTTTGCATTGAAAGCAATCAATAGATTAAAAAATAGTATTCGATGGCTATGTTATAGAACTGATGCAATCAATTACTTTCAATTCTGGATAATTGATCTTGATTCTATGATTCAAATTACTTCCCTTTCGATGACTTGCATTATTCTTCACATCAATCTTCGCCAATTTGAATAAGAGTTTGTGTACCACAAGATTAAAGTTGAGCGCAGATCAGCACAACTGAGGCCGGCGTTGAAAGTCTGTTCCTATCGAGTGCTGTCGAGCCTCGAGTCGACTGAACGGCCAATAACTCCACTGTTTTTGCATACATTTCAATGTTATCCATGCTTTCCATACATATGTATAGCAGTGGTGCAGACACTGCAGACAAAGCGCTCCGAAGGCAGACCTCCGCTAATAACTTATAGAATAGCTTTTTGTTAAGAAAGACATTAATAAATCATATGTTGTCAGCGGCAGAAACACTAATCCCGACTCGGCTTCGATGCAGTGTTAGGTATGATAGGTCTGTCCAATGTCTCTATGCCTGCGTTTTATTATTCAAATTTTATTTCACTGTTTTTAGAGAGAAATCCCTTTTTGACTCTAAACTAATGATTAGTTAATCGATTCATTTAAAGTTAAATGCATTGAAAAACATAATAAATGGAAGAAGAGATGCCTTTTGGGGGAACTGTTATCACAAAAAAATTAATCCGAAATCATTACTCAATTCTCTTGTTTCCAATTGTCAATACCTCAGACTAAACGGGATTTGCATTCAATCCGTTTGCAGACGCGTCGAAAAAGTCGAACCCTTTTCAACCCCTTCTGTGGCAAAAAGTGATACATTCATCAAAATATAATTACATTTATATATATTTATCAAATTAATTGCCTTTAATTTGCTGATAAAATTGAATCAATTAATGCGAATACAACTTCTAATTGTATTTCATCTGTTAAGAGCGTAAAAACAGACCATTTGTTGGCTCCCTATGACTGATGAAGCCTCGAGTGTCGCCCAACAGGGGATTCAGAATCTCATCGCTCATATTTGAGGCCAAAATCCAGGACATCTACACAAAGGCGAGAGCGGCCGATATTAGAATAATAATCGGCAAAAATGTTGAGTAATCAAGTTAAAAGTTATCTCACTAGTCATGCCTGTTGTCAAACCCTTGCCTGACAGTAGTGGCACTTCATGTCCGATCAGATCAGTCACGACGAGTGGCACAACCAGTGCCTAACCCGACACAACCCGAGCCCAGCACTACACCGACTAATCGCAGGGGTTTAACCAATCTTTCAAAACACGCGAATAACAAGAGATTTAACAAATTTTGTAAAATTAGTTCTTAAAAGCATTTGACTCTAAGTGTGCGCCTCTTGTGCTGTGCTTTGAGGCACAGAATGACTAATAAAAAAATATGATTGCAATAATTGGCGGCACTCCATATCTCATCGTTTGATTCGGGTAACAGATAACAAATGATATAACGCTATGGGTGTCCATAAAGAGCCGGCAGAGCAGTGCCAGAGCGGGCATCGCATCCATTAGCCATCCATTGGTAGCACTGCTCACTCCAACTATACCTTCACTTCGCCCAGCATTTAGTGAATTAATTTTTCGGTATTGGAAGGCTTGCAGTGCACAGCACAGCACAGACTGTGCGCCGATCGCATCGATAGTGTGCATCCGCTCGGAGTACTCAGTGTTGGCTTTGGTCTGCCTTTTATTCCATAACAAAAAATGATGTTCAATGCTATCAAATCTAATTAAGAAAATGAAAAAGGCTTGCGATCTGTTGTGCAGCCATTGCTCACTCGTTATTATGATTGAGTGCTCGCAGTCATTGCAATCATTGCAGTCATTGCAGGCAAACAGTCCTTTACTCTTCGATATCGAAACTTATGAATATAACTATGTTTTTATGACACGCGTTGATGTCTCGCATTTCCTTAGCTCTCACTAACCATACAATAGAAGAGTGGAGAGAGAGAGAGAGAGAGAGAGAGAGAGAGAGAGAGAGAGAGAGAGAGAGAGACCGGGAGACGAGTCGAACCCCGTTTAAACCAATAAACTTATTTGTCAGACACAGGTCTTTGCCATACATTTAAATAATTGTAGTCAAGCCGTCCTCAACCCCTGTATCGGCACAAATTTGAATTCTCCATTTGAAAAATTGGGGGAAATTCAATGAAAATGACTGATGACGAAGAAAAATGACTGAACTAACTATTGATAATTTATTGTTCTTCTCTTTCATAACTCGTTTCCTCTAATTTCAATATCAAGTTTAATAAATTAATAGCAATTGATGACTGGCTTCGAGTGCTCGGAGTATTCAATAAAACTATTTATTCATTTTTTTAAATTTTAAAATTGGATTCCCGTTTGAGACGAGACTCTCGTTTGCATTGATTTCTGTTTGTTTTTATGCATGCATTCAGTCGTGAATTCTTGCGATCAGAGGAGAGTCGGAACGAGAGAAAGGACTGGAAGTCAGAGACAAACTATTTGACAAAATTTCAATTCTCATGAAAGAGTAGTCTTTGTAATGTAAGCCAAACTGTGTTCGAGGCCTCGATTGCGTTCACTTTCAACCAATGATTAATTGTTAGTTAAAAAGATTTATTGTTTGGAGAAATGCTGAGTGAATGTGACTTTTGTTAGAACAGAATTTCGTCATTAGTTCCATAACCTTAAACCTGATGTGAGTCGTCGTTCAGAGCCGACCCGCACTTCATAGCTACTGAACGCCACATTAGGACGCCTTACGTAACTGTCAATCAGACGCATGCAAACCATACTATTGTCGGATAAGATTGCGATCTCTCATCACTAATACACTGATCCAAAGCCAGAGATAGACTCCGAGTGGGCCAACAAAGGGCCAAACCGTCGATTCAAATGCTAATTCACTAATTTCGTGCCCAAAACAAACTCAATCCAATCGAAAGTAATTGATTTTTTGATACCAACGGTAGTCAAGCGTTGATTTTAAAATTTTTCAATCTTTAATCCATTCAATACAGTCGGGTATGTCCGGAGTGCACAACAATATGAGTTAATTGTGTGAAAGTCACGGCAAACGAGTGTCACATCTGATCGCGAGTCACGTCCAGGCAGTGACCACTTTCTCCTAATTGTCCGTCAATTGCATTACTGCACAAACAGTGCAACAAAGCCTAACTCCTTTTTATTTGTCTGAAGGGATTTTGTCGGCTCTCCGGGGATGTGGAGAACAGGACTGAATGCGTCGATTTAGCGGATGATGTTAATGATCTTGAGCATCACAGCATCAGTTGTTCACTGCCTGTCAATGTTGTGTCACATTCAGACACAAGCGCTCACTCGAAAAGACCTACACTTTGATGCCAGACCTAAAAATATGTTTTGCATATTGCCTTGCTCACTTCTGATCACTTCTGCTCACTTGTGTGCTTCGCTAAATCCGATTCGCGATATGCAGAGCTGTTCTCGACATCAGATTCCAGTTATTAATTCGAGAATAAAGTTCGAAAATAATATTTTCCTAAAGTATTAAATTTCAAAAATTTTAAATTCACTTAACTTTTCCATTTGAATGGTCTGTAAGAGTGGAATACATTTCTAACTATTATTTGATTATCTCATGATATTTGCTTTGATTCGAATGTCATTTCAAGTTTGCCAAAAACTCAATACTTTATTCTTTAATTTATCAAAACTCTCTATTAAGCCATGAATTGGAAGAAAGGGATAAAAATAGACTATTATTTGCAATATATTTGGAGGAAAATGGAATGAAATTACATTTGAATTTCATGAAAGTTAATAAACGACTCCTCAGTTGTAGTCGAGAGGGGATGAGAGGCCTTCCTCTCCGACTCTCTTTCACTTAGATATACAAAAGATAAGGTAAAATATGTTGAGCACTGCCATCAGTCCCACTCTCGCAACCAAATTATCGATTCTCTCCTTCCGTAACGAATAATACAATACGTATTGCATTAATCTCTGTCTGCAGTCGTGTCTGAAATATAATGAAATAATAAGTGAAATGACATTCAAATAAATGCCTCGAATTAAACCTGTTTTGCAATTCGTGTTACACTGCGTCCGATCGTTGAGAGTCTCTTCACTCGACACTCGCGAACTGTCGCACAATTAAGTCAACACAAAAGCCATATATCGCTAACTATGACCACAAAGCCATTAAATTATGTAAGATTTGGGGATAACTTATCACTGGATATATCGACAATTGGTCTAACGCTTAATGTGGCCTCAGTTTGGCTAATGGTTCTTGTTTTGGATGAGATGAGGTTGTTGTCCAGCCAATTGTTTGCTTGCTAACTGAGCCACAACTAATGGGTTATCCTGGTTGGAAATTTTAATGAAAATAATGGGGTTTTCCGAGAATTAATTATTTGCATCAAAGATTATATATTTTTAGAGATCATAGATTATGCGACCGAACCCTCAAAACAAATTTTTTGCTGTTTCGGACTCTCAGATAATTGGCGATTGTGTTCGCGATTGTTATGCAAGAGAAGCCATAAATAATACGAATCCCAACCCTTTGCCCACTGTTTTGACGCACAGGTGTTCTATTGAAACCAGTTTTTAAATATAAACTTAAATTGAATTCTATTTGCATTTTCGATGCGTTCGCCGAACGATGTGTTCGGTTGTGTTTGGTGTTTGCGATTCTCAGACATCGGTTACTCAACAAAAATACAAATTCAAAACGTTTAGCGACTGTTTAGCAGTGTTTTGGGCATCGAATGTAATCCGAATTTACATTTTTAGAGTCAAAAATTGAATCGGTTTTAGAAAAATCGACAAAAGTTTTGGTAAAACTAATGATCCGTTCGTTCGGCAGAGGAAATGTATTTTTGAAATTTTCACTTTTGATACACATTTTCACGAATACATCACTTTTTAGTCGACTTTTTAAAGCAATCAATTTTTAAGTATTTGACATCTCATCGGAAGTTCTAGTCTTACGTCACACTCGGCTCTCAGTTATCCCAGGGTTTGATCGAAATAATTCATTGAATTAAACAGTGATTTATCGGAAAAATATTTTAAATTTGATATACATTTATGTGAAAATAATTTAGTGAAGGAAACGGCAATACTTTAGCGACTCAGCACTCGTTCCCATTATTATTCTAATTCGACACAACCGTGAAAATAGTGTTGGAGTTCACTTTCCCAATGCATAATCAACTTTCACTCAATTTAGTGAACACTGAACACCAAACTCTACTAATTCAATAAAAACTTAATCTATTATTCTTCAATTTGTTCTGTAGTTATAAGATGTTACTCATATTAGAAATTCTTTAATGACAAGAGATATTGTAGTTTTGTTTCGACGTTTAACATTTATCTGACTAATCTCAGTCAAGTCCAATGTCTAAGAAGGCAGCAATAATTTCTAGGTAAGATTGGTGAGGAAAAATTGGAGAAAATTGGTAAAAACTTCATTTGCAACTCTAAGTGCGAAACAGATGTTACATCTGGCTAACAAGAATTCTGACCTCCAAAGTTATGTTTGTTTGCAAAACTCGGTGAATTAGCTGAAATGAGCTGCAGTTATGACAATTTAATTAACATTAAGGAACATGTTATTGAACTGCTGTTTATGTCACAAACCAGTCACTGCTTATGAATGCGGAATTTTGTTCAACCCTTGCAGTGAGTCATTGAAGACATGTGTGGACTCATGTGTGCGAAGACACTGTGCGTTGCTATCAACACGTGTTGTGTTTGGTTGGGTTCGCCTGACGTTTATTTGCAAACATATATACAGATGTATAGATCGAAATTAGTGCCACGAAAAAAACACAATATTTCAAATTCTGGAGCTATATTTGATTCATCAGTAAGTGACGAACAGAGGGTCGCCATTAGAGGCCATTCTCAATGTGTAACTGATTTTAATTTATATTTTCGCAACGCATTAGACGTTTTGAGTTAATCCGCATCACTAGTAATAATAGCACTAAAACCAAATTTATTCAAAAACCCAACTTTCGCTGAGACGACGTAATAATTTATCAGAGAAAAAATATTACCATGGTATAAATCATAAAGACATGTGTCGGCACACGGAGACAGTGGCTCACGACCTCTCCCTCTACACATTTTTCATAACGAATTCACTTAATTAAAGAAATGTCTGGTCTTTGGGTCGAAAATTAAATACAAGTATATATCGCGAGACATATCCGAAACGAAAAACGCATTGAATTGGATGTGAAATATAGATATCTTTTCGGATAAAGAATTTGTTTTTTGAATCTATATATAAATATTTTATGAGAGAAGTGGAGAAAAAAGTTTTGTTGGAAGTCGTGATTCTGTGATAACAGAGTGTTTGCGATGTGTTAGAGCCCGAGCCGAGTGCGGAGACCGAGAGCGAGAAAGGCGAGTCTTGAGGCAAATCTATTCATTGCTATTATATTTGATACCAATGTGTCAATGGTTTCGCTATTTTACAAAAAGACAAAAACTCGGAATGAGTTTCAATAATAAATTGATGCCAGCATTGAGATTGTGAGCCACAACGGGGACTCCACTGCACACACAAACCTCGCTCAGTCTCTCCAGTCTAACGGATGACACATTAAAACGTTGTGATAAATGGTTTGTGCGATCCGGAGGTGCTTTGCATCGGCTCTGCCAGTGCTCTACCAGTGCTGGCGAGCTCTGCACCACTGCTCAGCCCAACAAAACAAAAAAGTGTTTCTTTAATTTAAAATTTGTCAAAAGGAGGTCTCTTTGCCACCAATTCTAATAAGCATTTGATTAATGCCATCAAAAAGTACTTAAGACTCAAACCAAAAGTAATTATTAATCTAATTCAATAATGAGATAACCATTTGAGGCCTATTTCATACTCTGCAACGAAAATTAGTTTTTTTTATTATAGAGAATAACATAAAAGAAAGTTATGGTAAAAGTCAGTGAAAGCCGTATCTATTGATTACGATTAGATGGGATGCCTTCCCATCCCTGGCATTAGTTTTTTATTGTCAGCTCTTTTATGATATATTTGAAGCCATTTCTGATTTATGACGCTATTTATCAAATTTCACTTTCATTTCAATACAATTGGTGACAGTCTTTATTGGGAGAGTTAATGAAGAGATTGGCAATTGATCCAGAGTG
>JAQGBE010001331.1:0-11566 GCA_034698225.1 Scheloribates latipes | reverse complement strand
ACTTAGTCTATGGCCTTCGCTCTGTCCTTGAAATGAGTTAACTATTTAATCATTTAATAATCAATAATTGGATGATATCTTAGTTTTGATTTACAAATGCACTGAAAATAACGATTTTTTGAACGATTTGTCCGAAGGGTTCGTCTGTGTCGGTCACCGGAACCGTTACCGGTCTCACTCCAGGAAAGCATGGATTCCATGGTTAGTGAAGAATATTCGACGAATTGTTTTCTGAGTTTTGAATGACACTAAACATGTGTTTCTGTTTCTGTGATCAGTGCACGAATTCGGTGACAACACCAACGGCTGCACGAGTGCTGGGCCCCACTTCAACCCGCACGGCAAAGAACACGGCGCGCCCACCGACGCCACCCGACACGTCGGCGATTTGGGCAACATTGAGGCCGACGCGACCGGCACTGCTCAGGTGAAGATCGAAGACAAGCAGATCTCTTTGACAGGCGCGCAGTCTATTATCGGCAGATCACTGGTCGTAAGTGACCTGAGAACGGGTTCTCACTGAGAACTTCTCAGTCGACAATCTAATCGATAAAACGCTTGCATTAGGTTCACGCAGATGTCGATGACTTGGGAAAAGGCGGACACGAGTTGAGTAAGACTACTGGCAATGCTGGCGGAAGGTATGGCCTATAATCGCGTTTCAATCACTTACTGATAATTGCTTTTATGACAGACTCGCCTGCGGTGTCATCGGTTTGACCAACGCTTGAATCAATGCACATAAACAGACGTTTGTGGCGTTATATGTCTAACCACTGAATATAATTATGATTTTTGTATTTCCAACTATAATATAGTTATGAATATTCCGTTTACTCAATAAATTAGAATTATTCGGTCAAAAGAGTGTCTTCTGATTGATTGACGCGGTAGAGGAGGAGAAGGACTGCGCACAGACAGAGCGACAGATAAGTGACCAGAAGTTTGTTGGTTTAGAAGCTTAGAATCGATTTAATGGTCAGTTTGTTTGTACAAAATATAAATATTCCTGATTTGACACATCGAACAGATTGTCAGAAGTGTGTAACAAAACGTAAGGTTTGAGATCTGTTTTACATCCAAATGAGTTTCAACATTGATATCAAACTACAGTTATATTTATCCGTAATATAGACTATATTTATATATATTTTATATAACAATATATAAAATCATTTCATATATTTATAATATAAACTTACAATATATTTATAAACTCGGACTTTAAAACTGAAAAACTCAACAAACGATTGATCCAAAAAAGACTTGAAACTAATGGACAGTTGAGTGCAACGATCCGTCCGTTCCAACTCCAAAACGGCCGTCCATTTAGTGTATGTTAAGCTCAATCAACGATTTTGTGCTAAACTAACCGACGAAATGAAATATTCTATTCTTTATCGGCTAAACAACCAAAATGTGTGACAAAATTCAATGGTTTTCGAGGGCCAGACCCGTATTGTGTCTCAGATCTGGTCCCGTATTGCAACCCTGGCGTAAGTGTTGGCCAACTCAGCCACGGCTCTACCCTTCGATGACTAGGTTTCACTCAATGGGTTCACATCTAAAGACCTAATTCTTATCTGTAATGCAATCGTTTTTGTTTGAAAATTGGTTTTCACTATCGGTTTTTGGGTTTATATAAACGTTTTGTAAATGTAATTAAAAGCTCACTATATTTGGAGTAAAGTTGTTATCTAAAAAAAACTTATCGAATGGCTTATAAAACGAACTAAGAGGAGATTATCTTGTTGAGATGGTCTGAGTGGTGCTCGAGTTGTCCCTAAAACTGGCCGAAGTCGAGACACTGCCGCTACTCAACCGCTGCTGGTTTCGGAATACTGTGTTCTGAAGCGTTCGCTTCCACTTATCGGCGGTGTCTCTCAGTTTGGACAACCAAGTGATCTGAGGTGCAGACAAAGACTCAATCAGATTGAATCGAATCAGTGATCGCTCGGAACATACTTTTGTGCTGTCGGAAGGACATTGGAACGTATGAATTGTGACTACTTGTTGGAAACGGTTCAGACAAACCAAGATAAACACGTTCTTCAGATTTGCCGCTAAATAACAGACACATATTGTTGAGTAAATCGGATTAAATAGTGATGAGTCGGATCATTACCCGTTCCTTCATTGTTGGCCACGTCGTGGATGTAGAACCTGTCGAGCGATAGCGGCTGTTTGTAGACGACATACTTGAAGAGTGACTCGTGAGAGGACGAGGAGAAACTTCCTCGACTGCAAGTTGAGGCCCACTTCTCCGATAGAGTCGATTGCTGTGCGGGAAAGACATTTCACATTTCACACACTCCTCACTCGACTCAGTGCGACAACAAATCAAACCTTTTTATGCAATCCTTTCTTTCTTCTGGTAATTATGAGCATATCGTCGAACAGAATGACATACATCTCGATAGGCTTCCCGCTGTCGAGGATATGGAGCGGTCCCTCCAAAATGATTTGTCTTCGAGGGCTTACTATGAGTCGTTCGCACGGCTGCTTCGATAGCGGGCCCTTCAGGAACTGGCGAATCAAGTTTGCATTACTCGAGTGATTATTGATTACACAAATCAAAATACATGAGTATATGATCTTGTCAAAGGTTTCGACATCAGAGCTCTCTCCCAAACAATAGCTTTCATTTATAACAAAACCAATTATTCAGTCGATTGGCAATCATTTTTCTACTCAAATGCCTCTTAAAGTATCAGAATTATGTTATTTGATTAGTCCGTTTGATTGAGTCAAACCCTAGATTGATATCAGAACTTGTACCTAAATATTAGCTAGCTCGGTGCACAACACGCCGATCATAGCCTATCAATTCCATTTGGAGACCTACACAATTCAATTATCGCCAAATGTAATTCAAAACGGTTGCGACACAACAATTACTGGACAGTAGTCGGACTAATGGTTAGTAGAGAAAGCGAGTAATTACTTCCGGAATGAAGACTTTGGGATCTAGGTCGAACACTGAGGGCCAGACGATGTTTCGCTGTATTTCGAGTAGTCGTTCAAAATTTTTGAGCCACTTCATCTTGTCGTCCAATTCCCGCAACGAATTCTCTTCGGACTCTATTATCGACGAAATCAGTTCTCTTTCGTTGAGATCGTCGCTCCGGTTCTCAATGTCTTTGAGAATTAATGGGACTCTCATTATGTGCTGAACCGGCGATACCAACAGATCAGTCAACTGAAGCTTTTTGCAGCGCGAGTCCCGATTACACCACTGATCAGACAAAGACAAGACAAGACTCGCATTAGACGTCAGTGAGAATGAGGTTTCAGTAAAGAAGCGGAAAATTTATGCAAATATTGCGTTCACTTAAACATTCACTTCTAGTTCAGTCTTACATTCGGCTAATTTATTGCCAAACTTATGCGCATTGTATGCCTGGTATTGAGTGTCGGATGCGTTTGAACTGAATTTCTCCTTTCGATCATTACTCGTATAGAATCTGAGGCTTCGATCATCTAATCGGAGTAGTCTTTAGCTGTTTTCCGATCTAATTATGAGTCCAATTCTCTTCGCTATCAGTGCTTTCATTATTGAGAAAATAGATTATTTTGCGATCGATTTTGGTCTGTCATTCATATTATTAAACAGGAATCGGTTCGACTCATCGCAGACACAATAGAGACGCGATTCTCGAGTATTTCGATCGCTAGGAATCGATAGATCGTGTGATACAAACAACTATACTATTGTGTAGTGTTTGTCAATCAGGAGCTGTCGGCACAGCATTACAGACAGTCCTACACTTTTCCTGGATCTGCCATTTCATGTGTTCATCCATTCTTATTAAACCAATATTACTCTCGATTCACATCCTTTACCAATCATTTGGGTTATTATGGTTTGAGCAGAAATCGCAGACCCGTTGGGAGATAATCGGTCTTTGGTTCGCCAGAATCCGAACGAAAAGTTAAGTTTCGTGAGAAATATGTCATTAAATTATATTTCTGGCGAAAGTTATCGTTAATTCGAGTGTAATATAAGTGTTACGACAAAACTTGGAAATAAATTTAGAGGTATTTACTCGAATCGATAATAAAATGCTTGAATTTGGTGAACATTAGCGCAGAATATATTGGTTTAGAACGATTGCGACCAACAAAAACATTGCTATCATGGGATGTGCGGGATATGTGGGCACAGCTTGCGATCGATACCACTAATAATTCGGTGGAATACTCAAAATAGAGAGCTAGAGTGAGTGAGCAAGGATATGGACCTTTTCGAATTCGTTGAATTCCACTTGTCTTCTGAGTGTCTCGAGATAGTTGAGTGCATTGATGTAGTTGAGAGTATAGCGGTGGTAGGCCTGTGTCAGGGAAGTGGCTTTCGAGCTCTGGATCAGACAGATATCGAAATGAGTGACTCAGTTAGTCGGCGACTAAACAGTCAATTATTAGACTTATTACAGTCAGGTATTAAAGTCAGATAAAAAGGCTTTCTTTCAGTCGGAGTTCAGTTCACTGTCTCTGTCTCTGTCTCTGAGGGAAATCGGATTAAATACCTTTTGGAAGAGACGTATCAACACTTCTGTCGGATTGAGTTCAGAGCCGGAGTTCATGTACTGAAGCATTACATTAAGAAACTCTTTACAGAAGGCATAAGTGACACAACAGAGTTCGTCCAGATTGCCGAACAACACTTCCGGCTCCGCGAACATTGCATAGCCCTCCACCTGGATCTTCTTCAGCGGCTCCATAAACACATTCTTCAGGACCATTAGATGGTCGTAAAGGAAGACACACTCACTCTGGAAGAGATCCCAAAGCGCTTCCCTTCGCTTGTGTTCAGAACGCGTTAACATTATACTACTTCTGGCACTACTCAGACCCGAGTGCGGCGGCGATACGTTTAGGTCTCCCGAATCGAAACTTTCGGTAATGTCTTGTGATTCGAGACTCGACTGGTATTGTGCGCCACGACTGAGACGCCGGATGTCTATATTGACCGGCGCTACACAACTGTGGCTTCGGGTCGAGTGGGCATTGATGTTCAATTGGTTGTCTTCATTGGCTTCGTTGGAGTTCGTGCTGTCGAATGTCTGTGTCCGCAACAGCTGCTTCTTCCTCGGCGAGGTTGGCGGAGGATGTGTGACCACTACTGGAGTGACAGACAAATTTGTTTGACCAGAGGAGCGGCGACTTTCGCACGACGGCTGTGACAGACGATAGCCCGAAACCATTGACGATCCCGAGGCTCTCCGTTCCTCGAATTGTGCCAAAAAGTCAGTCCACTGCAAACCCTGGAGCAAAGTGTCAGATGATGTCTGGACTCTAGAGATGGGTCTGAGTTGAGGTCTACCTTGTATTTGGAGAGTTGTTCGTCAACGAAAACGGACGGCTGCAGAGTTGAGAGCACTTCTTCGAGCCCGCACAGGGAGTCGGACTTCCCCCGACCAGACCTGTCAAACTGGACGCACATTTGGACGGACAGAGAAAGAATGCAAGAGAGACACAGAAGTACCGAATGACCGTCAAATACAAAGACAGAACCGAACACCACATCAATGACAGCAATGACAGCACAGGAGCGGTGGTCAGCCATAGAGGGATAGAAATATGAGTTAACTATTTTGATGACATGCGGGACACACCGAGTGGAGTCAACACTTACCAGCCTCAAGAAGGAGAACCGATTGCCCTTTCGTGACGAGTCTGCAAACAAACGACACTTTTGTGAACTCGATATCAATTGACGACTAATTAATCAATTGATTGCAGACAAGAGTGTCGTCGCGTCTCGAGTCGAGTCGAGACAAAGCCGACACCGAATTACACGTTCGCTAATAGACATTTAGATTTATGGCCAGGGGTTCAAAGAGGGCTATCGTTAGAGCAAATGCTTCTACAGTTTGGTTAAGCTTAGTCTAGTAGACAATGCATACCATCCCCGACGGCCAGACATTGGGTCGATCCGTCAAAGTTATCTGTGGAACAGATAAGACACAAATGAATGCAATTCTCTATTGAGTGATAAATTATCTTTTATGGACGACATGTGTTATCGGAAGTCATTAACTGTCCATAATTTATATCACATTATGGCTCGAATGAGAGCACAGATCTCACCCAATAAGTTGTTTCTTTGGGTCAGAACTTTGCTGTAAACCAATAGATCGCCTGAAGTTCAGCGGAGAAAGAAATTGCAGCGAATCAGTCATTGCATGACTAGACTACTCAAGGCTCAAATACCTGGACATATCTGCATCGGAGGTATCACCACAATAGAGCTCCGCCGCCGGTTCCTATGGCTAACCGGTTCTCCCAAACTGGAGATACACGAAGAGTATTGTCAAGAATACGATTGCAGACAATATGCGAAAGGCATACAAATTGGTGTTCGGTTTGATGTCTGTGGCGATCGGTTCGATCTCATCGGTGGCGCTCTCATAGCCATCGGTAATGAGTTTCGGCGGAACCAAAGCTCGCCTTCGATGCAGAACCGAAGCGGGAGGTTCTTCATGAATGGTCTCCTCTTCGCGTTCGCTTTCGCCGCCTTCTCCTTTGCGTCCGAGCGCTGATAGCTTACTGAGCACAGGATTGGCATCCGGTCCCTGAAAATAAGAATCGATTCGATATTTTATTTTATTTCATCCGAAGAATATGTAAATATTTGTGTGAATTCAGTGCAAACTAACTGTCAATAAACGCATTTCAAGCGATTGTTCGGTCGTTATCTGAAATCATTTTATTGAATAGACGGACGAAAAAGTAACATAACTTGCATTACATTCGCCAAATAATGTTTAGATAAAAGTTTTGCTGTGAATGTGTCTCTCGTTTTGACTGCACATTGAATGACAACTGTCTGCCGGAGTGCCGGACAGACTCGATAAGCCACAGCCAGACCAGGAAGACAACGATAAATGGCGTGTCTCTGCCGTCAATGTGTGATAAGTTGAGCGAAAGCACCATTTATTTAATGATTAATGTGCAAGATTATGATGGGTTTTAAGGAAATTTCACTCCACGGACAGACATTATACGGAATTTTACGGTCGAATTGCGGACCAGAATCTGATTGAGAATACTATTAGACTGAGTGTTGAATAATAAAAGTGATCTTTGAGTGGAGTTTAGGCGATAGCCTGGCGTTGGTCTGGCGATCGCATTCCAGGCAAAAGTGAGAAGTTTTTGTGTGAATGGGTTTTGGGTGGAGTTGTGACAGAAAACCATTAAAGATATTCATTACTTTTGTCAGACAGATGTTTGTGACACCGATCGCGTTCCTATTGATTGAACGCTGGGCTCGACTCAGGTGTGTAATTATGTGGACCGCTCTGTCGTGACAGACCTGACCGACACAAACCATGTCAGTCACAACACTCTTATCGGAGCCACAAAATCGTTTCGCTGTTCGCCATTCGTGTCGCCGAACGCTCGCAAAACGAATTTCTGTTATCAGACGAGCGGACAAATCATTGACTCAATTGAATCGCATTTCGCTTATTATCGGAACAAAAACTTTGCGATCGAATGAATGCCAACTTTGGATGCGAGGGAAATACAGCTCTAAATACATACAATGTATAAATGGGTTAAGCAATCGGTCGCCACTTCTGCTCGGATCAGATCATTCAACTCGACTCAACAGACGAGTCTTCGGATTCTTCTGACACTCACTCACTCACGACTTGATATAAGAGTCGCAATTGTTTTGACAAAAAATCTCTATAAGAGTTGATTTCGAACTCATTTTCTAAGGGAATTGATCCGTGAATTCAATGAAAATACAAGTGAAGAGTCGAATGAAAAATAAATATTATACTAAACTATATCTCGGAATAAGTGATTGAGTTTTTAGAATAGATTTTCGACGAGAATCGATATGAAGATCAAAAACTTATGCTTTTAAGTCGTTTATCATTGTCTAATGGAATGACTGAGCTTTTCATCGATGAATTACTTCCTATCGATAGAGCATTTTTGGCGATAATAAATTGGACCAGAATTTGTGTATCAAACCCAAAGTTGAATACCGTATTTGGTCTCTTGAAAAATATACATTTGATTAAATTAATTGAATCGCCGATCCATTAGAGGCGAGCCTTGAATTATTGAAGTACGCGATAGGTGCCGTATTTGCAAGCTCATTTGCACTGGGGGTTGGCTTCACTCGCCATTGTGAGCCCTCTTTCGACACATCCATTAGCTGATAAATAATTTAGCAAATTGTATTGAATTGTATTGAATTGAATCGAATTAAACTCATAATGAATACTTCAAGGATACAACTCGTCGTTGGCCAGTGTGGGCGGTCTTTATCAGCCGTCTATTTGTGGTCCGAAAGTGGGCTCAAAATTTAAATATAAATGGCATCAAAAGAAGTGAAATTTAATCGGTCATCGATTCAAAAGGTGTAATTGAGAGCCAAAACGAAGAATTGTCGGCATTTTTTGTGTTAGTCTTTATTCAATGCTTAATCTAATCGATAAAAAGTGAGTCTCTCCTCCGAGAAGCAATAGAAACGGTTGGATTCAAAATTGGAAATTCAATTATTCTGAAACTGATTTTCGTTTTGAGCCAAACCTCTATTTACGAGTGAACGACGAAATGCAAAGCAAATGTGCAATCAGTGAATCGCTGGCATACCTCTCATGGATGAGAGCAACCGATCTTCTATTTAAAGGCAGGCCAAGCAGCCCATTGTAGCCCATTGTAGCATAGGTGAGACAGCTAGCATGGCAACATGGCAGCATAAGTAGCTTGGCCACTTACGTTCTCATAGAAATATAAATAATTGACCGCATAATAGACGGGAAAAGTGGAGAATGTGGTCGAACAGAGACAAATCGGTTGATTCAATGCACTCATTAATGCCCTCCAATTCCATGATATGCCGTCGTATTGGCCGAAGTTGTTGAGGATCGAGGTCTTCAGTAACTCCAATTGGATGTCTTTTATGTAATCAAAATCAAAGAAAGGCTTTTGAGGAGCCATTAGTCTTCAGTCTTCGGAACAAATCATTGCGTTTCAACGCTTATCGCAGGCTTTGATCGCAGACTAAAAACAATGGTATTTATGATTCGATACCAGTGTTTGCCAACCGTTTCGATCGCTCTGGGAATCGATAGCCGATTGTGACGAACAAACTGTTACTCTATTTATCATTAGATAAGTTGAATGATTAAAATTATTGGACTATTAGGCGTTTGGAGAGCAGTAGTATCGCACGCATTGCCAGGGATTTGCATCATTTGCCTGGAATCGAGTGGAACTGGAATTAATGCTCTTTTATATGAGTTATGCCATAAAAACGGCAACACTTTTGCCATTATTGGCCAATAAATACGGAGAAGAGACGGTGTGTTCGCTCCTCGATAACAAACGCCGCACTCATTCAGCAGATGATCAAAAATTTAGACAACCATTTAGGAGAAGAACAGCACAAGAGAATGACCCGGAGATTGGCGTATCGTTTAACGGCTCGTTGTTTTACTAGAGCTTTAAAACTTTCGCTGAAAAGAACAATAATTTTATGCATAATTCAGACGAAGTTTTTTCTCTGCAGAGAAATTCGATAAAAGAATTTCAAGAAAATGAAAAATTAATTGAACTGAAGACGTGATAAAAAGGCGGCTCTTCTCTGGCGGCGAACGGATCGGTTCGGTTCAGAGTGTTTGCACTCGAGCTGAGACCCTATTCTACAGATTTGATTGTATACTGGATTTGATTGAGTAAAGTAAAGCCCATTTGTATCCAAATCTGGATCTAAAATGTAATTTACATACGAATAGACAAACATTTGAATCGTTAATAAATTATAGCGAAAATCATTGTAAAGTAGAGTCACGTCAGACTCATCGCAAACAAACATCGATTTGAATCTGAATCGGAAATTCACATAAAATTTTCATATTTTAGCTCAAATTTCTTTGAAATATTTGTATAGAGAAAGACATAAAAGTTTTTTTCTTTCCGTCGATAAGTGTTTTTGACAACAATTTTGTTGAAGAAGTTTATATGTGTTTCACTATTATATATTATTTTCTATATCTGTTTCGTCAGAATATATCACAACAGAAAAAAGTATTATTAATTTTGTTCTTTATGTTTGCGTTTCAGTCAAAAACGAGAGACAAACCCTTCAACTGAAGGAAAAGTCTGTAATCTTTGAAGAAAATTATTAAAAGCAAACAAAACCAAAGAAAACGAAGGCTTTGGGAAAAAACGTCGAACGAAACCAATGGTTTCGCTCGCGAACACACATTTTGCTCCATTCAAGACACGAGACAGAGGTCTGACAGCAAATGCGAAATACAAATAAGACAACGACCAAGAGTTTTATCACTCGCTGGCATATTGTCGAAAACTTGAGCCATCGATGAGAGACCTTGATAGTTTTTGTTTGTTGATAGCGTGGAGAGAGAGAGAGAGAGAGAGAGAGAGAGAGAGAGAGAGAGAGAGAGAGAGCTATTGTCAAGACTAGTCTGAAGTAATATCATTTGGTTCTCACAAAGAATTGCGAAAAGAATAGTCTATAAACCGCTCCAATTTAATCATGCAAAGTTTGAACCAAGAATTTTATTACAGAATCAATATTCTCAGTTAAACATTGGCAGCACAGAGAGGCTGAGCTGAAGGCCTGTCGATTGAATTTTTCATTAACATGAGCTTTAGAATGGCATTACGAGTAACGCCGTTTGTTAGCCTCTTCGGTGAATGGCGTGGAGCACCTTGCTGCATCATTCTACATCATTTCTGTGCGTTGGTGTATCGTATTATTGCGCCATATGTTTAAAATATTGACCAAATATTGTTCAGACACTCACATAGAATATGGCTCTCAATCGGAATATATTTTGGAATCGTTTTAAATTCAAGAAAAGTTCTGCCGATTTAAACGACAAATACATTCAGAATCAGAAAAAGAATTCAATCAAATAATCGTTTTTTCTTTTGAACGCAGTTTTGATTTTTTGTATTGTTGTGTCCAAAGACTCGTTCGGATTAAACATATGTAACGGAATTGATTTGCGATCGCTTTATAAGAATATAAGAGAAGATACGAAATAAAAATAAATATTTCCACCTTTTGTTGGACACAAACGGTTAGTCTATTGGAGTCGTGCAGTGCTGTCAGTGGTAACACAATTAGCGTCGACTCGAGTCGGGCAACAGATTATTATTTTAATGAATAGCTAATTGCAAATCGATATCACACGACATCGCGTCTCGTCTTTCAATTAAGACAACGTCTGAGGACTTGTAAACGACTACTGGTTTAGACATTATGTGTGAATATAATAATTAATTAATTAATCGTTTCCAGCATTTGTATAAACCGAGTCAATTGGTCTGTGATGAAAGAGCCGGATACTAATTACTGTATTATTTATTGATCCAAACGCATCGGCGGCGGCACTAATGACAGACTCGACGCCCACTGGCATAATAAATCATGTTTGCGTAGTGTGCTTGGCCATTTCTGGCTCATAATTGTTTGGATATTAATTATTTAATTGGCAATAAAAAGTCTACTTTATTAGACTCATTAAGATTACAGATGAGAGACATTAGGCCTCCGATTCTGAACCCGATTTTC
>JAQGBE010001330.1:0-11567 GCA_034698225.1 Scheloribates latipes | reverse complement strand
CTGCCAGAAGGTATGGGCAAACAGTGACTACACTCGACAATACTCGGCAATTGTGAAGAACAGTTGTGATTTACAATCAGGTAATTCACTTGAATAAACAAACTAAAAGGATTAAAAGGGCGGTATTCAAAGCACTATCAAAATATCACCTTGTTGCCAAATTTATCAAGACAGTAATTTAGCTAGCTATTGACCTGTGCCTTAAGACGACCCGCCCAATCAACATGAACTTGAAAATTCTTTTTGCTTGATCATATAATTTCGTGAATTCAGATTGAAAATTCATAATTCATATGTTAATACCGATCGAGGGAATTATCCTGGCCTTGATTGACAGCGCGGCTAATGCACAGGACATACACCTGTGCGGCACATAACCGAGCAATTATTCCAAAAGTGAAAACTCGAAAATTAATCTGAGCTGAAAAACATTTTGTGTGTCTATGTCTGTGGCCATAATGACCGGTGTCAGTGTCGTAGTGGGAAACACTAAGTGCACATCCCATCGGTTGGGGTCGGTATGTGTTAAACGTGATTAGGAGCCGGATTCGGTCGGCCGAACGGACAGTCCGACCCCACCCGACCCCCTCTCTAAATGGATTTTCGGCAACTAATCCACGAGAAAATGCAAACATAAAAAGCGCTTTTAAAAAGTGAACTCAGGTTTGCGATCGTGTGGGGGCTGACAGTGGGGAACGGCGAATGAGTGGGGGCTCCGAAAGATTAGCCCTAATGACATCCCAGTGAGGCTGTGCTGTCTGTGTTTGTATGCACTTTGTTCGGGTTGGTTAGAGGGGCCGACACTCGGGGGACCGGCAATCGGCCCGAAAGAGATAACTCGTGTTTTTGCTTTCCAATTGTTATCTACCAAAAAGCGTTTGAGATTTGGCTCTAAAAGAGAAACTATTTTTCGCTTATGTTTTGCTGATTTCGGAATTGAATTTTCAATTTTCGGATATCAACTCCCAGTTTGAGAGTTTGAGTTAATAGAGTTTTCCTCTTCTTTATTATGAATATTTGATTCAATCATTTTGTTTGGCGATTATTTTTGCTTTTTTTTGTTTGGGGGACTGGAGCCACGAGAAATGCCTGGATCATAGTGTGTGGTGTGTGGGAAAGGATAGAGCGCTATGTCGTGTCTCCGGTGAGGCCAGCGATCAATTGCGTGAATGGAAACGCATTTTTGTTAATTTAATTATCGTTCGGACGGACCGTAAATATCGTGTATTAATTCATAGATTCAATGCCTGGAGTTCAGGGCCGGCCAGTACTGTCGGGGGAGGATAGGGATGGCCACCGAGTGCCTGGGCATGTCTGCTGGGATGTTGATCTTGGCATTTGACACACACATACCGGCCAATTGTACCCATTCGTAAGCCACAAGAATTTTTATGGTCAACACCTGTACGGCGAAAGTGAAGTGTTTTAGTGGCACTGTTTGTTCACCTGAGCCTTTCTGTTGGACATTCCTGGCCATCCATTGTATACCTGGCCATACCTGAGAGAACAGGTTCACTGGCAAAACGAATAAATTAATGCACACTAAAGAGAAAAACAGAATAAAAATGTTTCGCTTATATAATATCACTTTTGGATTCATCGCCTTTAATATTATGTATAATTCAATACAAGTTTTTGTGTGATTGCGTTCTCAGTCTTCGCTATACATAACAGACTATTCCGGCGTTAATTCAATCAATAGTTGTGTGTGTCTGCGATGTGGAGCCCATTGTTGTTTAGGCTGAGCGCCTGTGAGCGCTCAGGCACTGACTCGCACTCTATGTTTGCAATTCTTCTCTACAATTATTTTCTATGAATTTGTTTGACATTCAATTGTAAAGAAGAAGCGGACGGATAGCTGAGAGATAGAGGAGTCCGGCGTTTGAATGGATAGGACAGGAGAGCGAGAGAGACGAGTCTCGCATATCTGTGCGATTCGTTTGGACAATGAATAGCACTGAAGAATCAGTGAAAGAAATTCCGCTTTTTATGGACAGAGAATGGATGAGAAGAAATGCAAAGAAATTCATATTTCTTTGTATTAGAGCTTCAGATATCATATTATCATTTTGTGTATGTTTTCCACTATTATTCCCATTATTTTTTCAGTTGGAAAAAAGGGAAACAACTTGTAAGGGCATAGAGGTATCCGACGGATAGTGACCAGGATTGTTGAAATGCAAAATTATGTGATCGTCCTTCGGTCTAACTTGATAATTTGAATTTTTACCTCTATATCTAATAATTTGAATAAATTTGTTACAGTTTATTTCAATTGTTACCTTTATTATGCATTGTAAGCATTGTATATTATGTCGGATACCTTGCTATCTCTTGATGTGTCGCATGGCTTAGCGCCGGTCGACTGGCTTTTCAATTATAAGAATTTGCTGTCTCTGTGCTGAAGAGTGTGTTCGGTCGGAGAGAACTACTGAGAAGTTGTATGCGAACTAATAATATGATTGAGTTAGAGGTTGGATGCGATGCCGTTCGGAGCGGTGTTCGCCTCACCGGTCGGCGCGAACACAAACACAGCCACCGATTGTCCAAAAAAAGAAGAGTTCATTTCACTCAGTATTTGCTTTTCCGTTCGCTTTCTCTTCGAGGGAACCCATTATTAAAGAGATGAAAACCAATTTTTGTGTGTATTTAGCGAACAAATTACATACCAATGGTTTTTGGTTATACAAATGGATTTACATATTGGCGTCAATTAGTGAGTTGGAGTCTGCGGGTGAAGCAACCCATTGTACTCTTGGGAGGCAATACCACGACTCTCGAAGGCCCAAAGTCACAGACAATTTGCTGTCCGATGGATAGCATGTGTCAGATGTGCGTCCGTTTCGTTCGCTTCTTATAAATAGCAGTCCTATTGTCTGACACATTGTTATTATAGCTCTTTTGCAAACAAATAATTGAAAAATACTTTTTTCTGCTTGTCTTTCAAGTTATCGCCCGATTCGGCACATCAGGCAAACACATTCGGCACTTGTGGTCTGACTCTTGGCCTTTCGATAATTTGTTGACTTTTCTCAGACCTATAAATAACTTTTTTTAAACCAAGATTTCTAACATTAATAATATTTCTGAATTTATTGAGTAATTATGTTCAATATTCAAGTTAATTAATATTCACCATGTTACAAAACAATAAAGTTAATTTTTAGGAATATTAGAGCCTGTAATAAAATGGAATATAAAATTTTTAATCTTGATAATAATAAAAATAATGATATTAACGTAGAAACTATTGAATATATTTTGAATTTTATCATTTTATAACTATTCAAATGACATTTTTGTTGTTGTTGCTTGATTATAAACAGGTAAAGTTTCAAGGCAATTAATTATTCGCTATAAACTGGAATGAATTTACAATTCAAACTAATTAGCATGATGCATTTTTATTTCTTATTCACCACTTTTTGTTTCTATTATTCATATTATTCATATTTAATTTAGTAATATTGGAATTAAAAGTTGCGTTCAATTTGTTTAATGACTTTTTTCCTGAGAAACACCTTTCCATACAAATTAATAATTAATATCAAACAGACTTCTATTCAAATATAAAACTGATTCTCAATTTAATTAAATACCATTCGTAACGTCAGTCAACCGCCAGTCAGATGACAGCCGAATGACATCGCGATTGACGTAACAGTCAATCAATAATTAATCAAATTTTATGACAAATTTCATCTCAAACTATGGTTACCTAAAGTCATAAAACTAGTAACTTGTTTGTATTTATCAGGATAAATTCCATTAGCTATGATCTAGCTAACCTAGCATGGTGACAAGGTGAACAGGTTTCTCACAAACTTGTCATAAAGTGTTAATAAAACTTGTTATCTAACTGTCGATCGATCTATAAGTTGATGTCTCGCTTATTGCAGACGAGTCTTATCATGCCTTCTAGAAAGTGTCTAGATCATTTTGATAGAGAATTTCCACGTCATCATCATGCTTATTTTATCAGATGAAAATGGTTCTGTTGAATAATGAACTGAAATCTATTTTTGTGTCTATTTAATCGTTTCCTTATCTTTAGTCGCTTTCAATGCGGGTATTGTTTACACCGAAACTTCTCCGGCCAGTGTTAAGAAGTGGTTCTCATAATTGATAAAAATATTTTTAATTTTAATATTCCGTCTATTATTTTCCGCTGATTATGCATCAGAAAATCAACATGCTCATTGAAACATTTGAAAAAAATCGTTACTGCGTTTTACGATCTAATAGCAATCCTGCTATTTCTAAAAGAATATGTTTCAAAATCTATATTTTCAATAACAGTTTTTAAAATCATTTCCTTTTGAAATGACTCCATATTAGAGTATCATTTATTAATATGAGCTAGTAGGTTTAATCGAAATAATTTTCCTAACGAAAGGTAAAATTATCAATCTACTTTCCTTAACCTTAGCAAGGCAAACTACTTCACCCTCGTCAAAATGTGCTTAAAATTGACAAATCGAATCCATCGGACGGCTTTCCTATCGCACAGACGATACCGAATTAGCGTAACAGAAACTATTAATTCAGATTTGATTTCTCTCTGTCATTCCTCTAATTAATTTCAAGGAAATCTTTATCATATTTGCTTAGATCACCTTATTTTTCTAATAAATGATAAATTGAACGGCAAATATCACCTAGATTCATATAGAATGCCTCGAGTTGTGGGCCACACAACAAATGAGAATTTATTTGTTCTTGTTGGATTTTGTTGTTGTTTCATTGGCAAATAGTGTTGCTATTGTTTTGTTGCAAGCTGATTTATTAGCTCGATTATATCCAGGTCTCCAACATTGCGGATGTTTTTTGCGATTCGCAATTAACTAAATGAATAAAATTCGTTAGTTTTTCGGAACAAACTAACGAATGTGTTTCCATTCAAATGTTAATCCAATAGCGAAAAATCCAATCCTTCTCTCTGTGAGTCTCAACACTTCCGACAGAGAAATATTTGATTGAAATTTATGTGATGGGAGAGAGAGAGAGAGAGAGAGAGAGAGAGAGAGAGAGAGAGAGAGAGAGAGAGAGAGAGAGAGATCGTCGAACAGGTCTTAAAACAAAACAAAATGTATTTATTTATTATTTGTTTTGCCGAATAAAACAAATATTGTTTACCGAAGAAAATCTTTGGCAATAATAAAAACTGAGCCTCTCTTTGATGTCCAAACAGACAAATACAATATATCTTACGGACGGATAGCACGGATGGAAAGACAGAGAGAAATAACTTATAAATAATTCAAAATTGAATGAAATTATAAATTTTGCTGAGATTTGCACTCAGAATGAGTCGGAACAGACGTAACGAATACAGTGTTTCAAATCATACGACACTCAAACACTCAACAAATGCTAAGTAAAGCATATTTTTGTGTCTTCAAAGACATTGCGCTTGACTTCAGCCGCAAAGAAGTAGAAGAAGAAGAAGAGTCGCCTGAAAGACATCGCCAGAAGAGAACGAGTAGTCAAACGAATCCAAGTATTGTATGAATAGATTTGGAAACAAATTTCTAATTACATGCAAATGAATGGCTGCCGAGTGAAGTGCAATAATAAGCAAAATCTAGGAAATCTAATATTCATTATTATTAATACCGAACTTATTATTTCTTGCTTTTCGCTCCGCATTTTGATTCGAGCAATAATTCCATACGAATAGGCATTAACTTTACTCTAACAGCAAAAATAATTTCCATTCAATGAGTTAACTGGTTATTAAACACACAGACAATCGGTTATACGATATAATGAGTATTGAGTTTCTTAAAGAGATTTCTCGAGTGCTATAAGACTGGGAATAATAAGCGATGTCTGAAGTGAACTGAAGAGCGAGAGAACTGAAGCAACAAAACAAAAGCCAAAACTCTTTACATCTTTTGGATGTAATTTCGCGTAAGTTCTTAGTCCTCAGTCTCTCGGCTCTCGGATTCGAAGCCCTGTTTTCGCGCATAAAATACATTATTTTCGTGTTATTTGTTATTAAAGTGTTTTACGGCAGAAAAGAGTTTCTGAATTCAGAATTGAGTGCCGACTGAGAGATGGAAAACGAAAGAAGAAAAAAATCACTTCTTTTTTGGAGTAAAAGAGCGTTCAATCTGTCCGTTCGGTGCCATCCCTTCCCCTTCGCCTCCCGCTCCCCAACACGAGTCTTATCTGGAGAACAGACTACAGCACAAAAATCATGGCATATAATCGCAAAATTTTGTGCTTCTTATGCCTGGAGCCAACACACATAAATCTAATCCGTTTGATCATCAATGTGAGCATGCAAATTCCACAATAAATACAAGCCAGACATAACACAAATAAAAATGAAAACTTTACAAGATAACAAAATTATAATTAGCAATTTTGCATACATATATGTTCAGCTGCCCTGTTACCAAGCACAATTATCATTGGTATTAGTGTCTGGAGGGCCAGATGGTGACCAAGGAACCTATTTCTATAATGTGATCATGGATATAAAAAATCTAATTGATTACAATAGACTACAATTGGTTTGTAATCCGGGCAATGGTTTTGTAGAGTGAATGGCATATAGAAAAACGACAAATCATTTCTCAAAATTCGTTTTATTTGAGTCATTGTTTGTCTCCGATTATTATATTTTTAATGATCATTCTTCTGGCAAAAAATATGGCCCTCGAGGAGGAGAGACCAGGCCATGTCTGCAAATTGTCCTGGCTAATTTGATTCAGGGCTTAGCCTCGCATTTAATCCCATTCTATTTCAATTGAGTTCGTCATCCAGACTCTGATCAGGCATGAGAAATGAGCATGATCCAATTGTTCCAGTAGTCGAGGCACTGCCAGTAGTGGCCGGCCCTCTGCGGCCGACCGTCTCTTTCAGAAATGTCTTTCTCTCTGCTTTCGGATTATTATCTATTGTTCGCTACGAAAATTGTATAATAGACTTGTGATTAGTGACTAACCTATCGGCAGAGCACAGACCAGAGCGCAGAGCCAGACATACCTTTCCATCGCTTTTTATTGTTATAGCGTTTTGTTGGCAGCAAATCGACTGAAAAATAAAAAGATTCGATAATTTTTCTCTTCATTAAAACAATTTTTTGCCGTTCAGTTCATAGTTCGGTCTGAGAACTGGTCCTTAACTATAGATTTTTGGGCCGAAGAAAAGCGATTTCTTATTAGTGTTTTGTCTCAAAATAATTTTTTTCGTTTCGTCTGATTTTCTATTTTTGTTTCTTTCGGTTAAAAATATTAGAGAATTCTCTTTCGGAGTTGGAGTCGAGAGAAGAGAATGCTTTTTAATGAGTTGTTGTTTGTTATGAGAAATTGAGTTAATATTCATGAGAAGAATGGAAAATAAAATACAAGAACTCTTGTGAGGAGAGTATAAAATACAGAGAGAATATGTTCTCTATTCAAAAGTTTTGCAAAGACTAAGCGCTTCGCAAACCTTCGGGCGATTCCTGAGCTGAGGAATGGTTGAGTCGAAAGAGAATTATTGGCGAAAAAAATTACTTCATTTTCACTCAAAAATCTTATGCCGAGAGAGAAACGGATCTTAAATTAGCCGCACTTTTATGTCCTTTCTTTTCGAATGGCTCTGACAAACAATGGGGTAATTGTATGAATAAAATAGTACCCGTACTCACCTTGCAATCAAAGCACAGGCACAGACACACTAACAGCCGGGCCATTATCGGCCGGTGCGCCGAACACTAAATATGGATTTGTCGTTACGATTGCTATTTGTCTTTACGTTTATTGCTTTACTCAAAAATTCCAAAACATTTTTTGTTCTCACAATAGCGTCGATGGGAGTAATGGGAGAGAGAAGGGAGAGATTGGTTGAGATGTTTATGGAGAAGAGGAGGCGATTGTAGAGACAAAGGCAGACACAGACTGAGTGTCAGAATTAATGTGCATTTCTTTTGTCTATTGAAATGCAATTCCAATGCGAAGTGAAGTCATCGTCGGATAAAAATACACTCGAATTAGCATTTCTTAGCATTTCGTTGAGAATATCGTTTGAAAATTCGAATTAAACGTGTGTTTGAAATTCGGATGCGATTTATGGCACCCGATTCGAGTCTAGCCACTAATGGAAGGTCGCCCAGGAGATACATAATGAGAGTTTAATTCGAATAGTCGTGATAGACCGACGAGATGAGCATGCACAAGTGAATAATCTGCGGCCCACACTATGCCAACCCTTTCCTTACACAACTCGGGTCTCAGTTCTCAGGCCTTGGACTGCGAACACCGTCTCATCTGAATGTGTAATCAGTGCATAATTAGCCGGCAAAAGGCATACCTTCTCCGCCACTATCGTTCGGCACAGACATTGCTCGGCCATTAAAAATGATTACTCGAATTCCATTAAGTGTTTCGAAACAGAGAAATCAAATCTGAATTAGTAGTCTGAGTGCCGGTCCGTCCGTTCGGTATCGTCTGTGGCGATGGGAAAGCCGTTCCGATGGACTCGATTTGTGAATCGATCGACAATTACGATAAAACTGTTTTATGAACACATTTTGACGCTTTTGATTGAACATTGTAGTTAACCTTGCCAAGGTTGGCGAAAGTTGATTGATAGTTTTGTCACTTGTTAGGAAAGTTGACTAGGAAAATTCCTTTCGATTAAACGTGCTAGCTCAGATTAATAAATGATACTCTTATATTCACTTATTTCAAGGGATTTTGATTTTAAAAACTGTTATTTAAAATATAGATTTTAAAATATATTCTTATTAAATATCAGGTTAAATGTTAGGTCGTATACAAACAGTATTTATTTTCAAATCATTTTTTAAGAATAAGCATGTTATGTTTCGAACACATAATTCAATATCAGACGGAATTTAAAATTAAAACAATTTTTATTAATTATGAGATATCTCTTATCATTGGTGGAGAATCGGGTAAACAATATCCGCATTGAAAGGCCACTACAGATAGAGAAACGATGAATACAAACAAAAATAGAATTCCACCCGACTTTTCAATATCCTTGCTATGCAAGAGGAAAGTTAATTGACAATTTTCTCAACTGTTAGGATATTTTATTAGGAAAATTAAATGTATTAACTCAAATTCAGGTGAAATGATTACAAAACTGTTATTAAAAATATTGATTGCATTCAATCTCTATCTAAATATCACCATGTTGCAATTAGCCGTATATCACAGCAGATTTTTCTTAATAAGAGAACTTATTCTCACTTTGTTCTCAAAAAGCTGATTGAATATTAAAAATAATTTTAATAACAATACAAAAACGTGTTATCACTGGTGGAGATGAGTCGGTAGTAAACAATACTCGCGAATGAAACTCATTATAGATAAGCAAACGATTAAAACAAACAAAAATAGCATTTCTATTCAACATTTACAACAAAAGTTGATTTTCATCAGTTGATAAAAGCATGAACAAGATGATGATAACATGCAAGACTCTCCATTAGAGGAGACAAAATAGGTGTAGACAAGGTGAACTAGGATCGGCACATTCTAATGGAAATTATATCAGAGCATGAAAAACAAATAAGAACTTGGCAAGTTTCTTGTTTGATAATGTCAATAAACCCGATTCGAGCAGGCAATAGACTAACACTATCACCTTGGCGAATAGTTATAATCGATAAATACCGCGTCCAATGTCTAATAGGTTGTCGGATAAGACCTCCGTTTGCTAGTGAAGTGTGTTTTGGCTATAGAATTAAGTTTTGCCAAAAAGACTTTTGGCGATAATTATATGATGTGCTCAACAGAACCGGTGCCACACCTGAAGCGAAGTCGATTCGGCGTTTGTTTTCTTGCATTCTTATTCTATTTGTGCCACTATTGACACGTTCAGACACTCGCCGGCCGAGCCATTAGGCTATAGGCCAATGAGCTTGCTAATTTGAATAAGAATTTCATTTGGAGATAGATAATTTGAGACCATCGCTGGTCTCGACACTTATCATAGCGTTCTCGCGCTAACCGATTGTTTTACACATTTGCTATAAAAGCGATTGTAATTCGAAATTCTTCGTTCTTTTCGTTCTAACTTTCGTTCACTTCGTTTCGTTAATAAACTTTCGTTTATTTCAACCGTTTTTTACCGAATCTTTCGGTCACTTCTTCGTATTGACGCCGACTTACGGCTCAATTGGCGCAGTCATAAACCGATCCGAACCTCGCTTTACGTCATTCGTTGTCTCGTCAGCTGAGAAACGAGAGAAACGACTCGTCTATGACTCGTAAAAGTAATCGCAAAACCGTTGCATCGGCTCAAGAGGTAACCGACATTTCGGACACCGAAAGAGCACCGGACACGGCCTCAGCGCCTACAACACCATCGCCATCGGCCTCGGATCTGCATCTCGGCGTCGCAGGAGACGAGAGGAATGCATCGCCGATCGGATCGCCGTCACCGGTCGCCCCGACCAGACACGGGCCTACAGAGCAGTTGGACGGACGCTCCGACTTACTTCAGACCCTTCTTGCGGTCGTTACCGATCTAAACCGTAATTTCCAGGCCATCGATGCCCGAATGGGATCGCTGGAAACCGTTGTGAATCGAAACCGAACACCGATTCAAACTCGAAATCAAACGCCGGTCACGAGCCCGACAATGGCTCAGACGCTTGAACAACGGCCGCCGGGAGAGAGGCCAAGCCCTCCACCGACTCGTACGGACACGTCATCGACTGTGACTGTCAACACTCGCCGGCTCTTCGACCGCCTACTCTGCGAGAAGTTCTCCGGATCATCGCACTCCGTCACAGCACAAGAGTGGCTCGACGTCTATCGGGCGGTGACAATGGATCTAACCGACAACGAACGTCTTCGTGCGCTTCCTCGACACCTCTCCGATGAGGCCATATCGTGGTTCGCACTCGAAGTCGTCCCCGACATCGACACGATTACGTGGACCGAATGCAAAGATCGACTGATCGCCCGCTTTGGACTCGCGATCGCCAATCCCATTGTCGAGGCGACGGCTCGTGAACTCTCTGGACGTGAAACCGTAGCCGACTATTACAACGCCAAGAAGCGCCTCTTGACTCAGGCGAAGGCTTCCGAGGCGATACAAATTGAGTTACTTACGAACGGGATGCCCGAGAGCTACCGACCACTCATCGCTTCACACAAGCCGAAAAGCACCGCAGAGTGGCTTGGAATCGCTCTATCGGTCGAACAATCGAAAGCAAAGCATTACTCGGCTCCGAAAGAATCGACATTTGTTGCCGACAATGAGACTAACGATCGATGCGATCGCAAAACATGGTCGAAGAAAGGCACACGCAAGCCATACGGAAAAGGAAACGAGACTATGAATCGAGACATTCCTACCGAAGACGACGGCCCTTGTCCTCACTGTCTCAAGTTCGGTGATCGCGCGATGCACTGGAAGAAAAAGTGTCCGCGACTGAACGAGACGCCACCGGACAAACGCGACACACAACGACCCGAAACTTCAGAACCAGAGGTCAACGCGATAGCCGAAAACGAGTACGTCTACATTGACGCTAACGTTAACGGCCATCACTTCAGACCGTTCATCGACACCGGCAGTAAGCTCACCTGCCT
>JAQGBE010001329.1:0-11571 GCA_034698225.1 Scheloribates latipes | reverse complement strand
ATTGGCGAACTCAATAATCCGTGAAGTGAATTTCGTCTCAATCGGGGAACAATTTTAATTCAACCGCCAAGTCCTTTCGCCTTGCCCATAGGTAACAATGTTAAGGATTTTTGTGGCTCTAGGGGGTTTTGAAGTACCAAAGTACGTCCAGAAAAACGTCACGGGGGCAAATAGGGGCAATTCAGTTGAATAAGCTATTTTCAAGCTTGCAAATAGCCTAATTCAGCTAAATTTCGCCGTTTCAAGCAATAATTAGGATTAATTAAGCTTAAATCATGTGAAAAATCGATATTAAAGGGGGACCTTTTGCTATTCCTCGGACCCTGTCTAGGAGAGTTATTTTCCGAATTTTCGCCTCTAGGGGGTTTTGGAATCCCTCTATTCCCTACCCTGGTATTAAATCAAGCCCAAAAAAGCTTTTGGGAATATTGGAACACAAATGACTCCTTATGATTACATTCAATACGTATTTGAGATATAATTCCGAAGACAGTATTCTGGTGAGAAAGGGTTGTTTTCTCCCACGGATTCTTCATTTTTAAGTACTTATTGAATACTATCACGTGATCCATATGAACATCTGTTAAAATCAATCATTTACTACTCAAAGAAGAGTATATAATTTCGCATCATCCCCTTATTCCGTGATCTCCCCAGCCATTAGACCATTGTTGCCAACAATGAACTTTCAAACTTAAAACTCAAAATTATAAAATTGTTATAAAGTTGCTTCATTATGTTTGGGGCAATATTTGAGTCAATCTGTGATTATCAGCCGTTGTTCATATGCTATCATTCATATGCAATGAAAATACAGAGAATGTCGTCTGAGTGAATAACAATGAATGAATGAACCATCTAAATGCATATTGATTTGCCAGTCCTATCAAGTTGAATTTGTTTACTTCAAGTGGATAGTCAGCTATTTTTCAACTGAATAAGCCATAATTCTCGGTCAAAATCTTATTCAATTAGAGACATTTACTGAACGTATAGCGAGCATCAATAATGTGTTTTGTGTTATTGTGCTCGACTATACTCCAGTCAATTATCATCCTTTTTGTGAATAAACGTAATTGATTTCCAAAGGTTTGCTTATTCCGCTCACAAGCATAGCGCGAGAAAGAGTGCGCTTCGAAAATTGTCTCAAACATGATGAACAGACTTTAGACCATTGTTGAAAAACCATCGTAGCCTATGGCGGCCAGAACCGTTAATAAATCTATGGGAGGTCTGAACATTGTGGCCCATTGTAGCTTTGGTATTTTTATTCGTGGGTATAGATTTCTGCGAAACCTTGTTTTTCTTCTCGCATAAAATAGAGTATGCATTAAAAGTCTTTCATTTGCATCGACCAGTGATTTAGAGAAACAACAAAAATGTAAGTTAAATAACATTCAAATCATTGGCCATAATATTTAACTTTTCATTTCGACAAATCACAGGTTCAAAGTTCAGTCAATTATCATTATATGTTTGGTCATAACAGCGATTAGTCAAATCTCATCAGCAGACATGTCGTGCAAAAATGATTGTCTCATAAATTGTGATCAAAGTTGTATCGGCGAACATAAAGAAGACGACGGATGTCAGAATAAATGCTATAATTGCTGTCAGGATTCGTGTGAAGATCACGAGAAATGCAATGCCGATAACCTTTGAAAGTAATCCGAAAGTAACAGAAAGTCAAAGCTTCGAAGACTGAGTTTAATTGTTTTTATTCAATAAAATTTATTAAAACGATTATGTTTTGTTGATTTGTTGTACAACTATTGTAGTGGCGGGCTGAAACTTTGAGGGTTGTTCTGCTTGATAACATTATTGATCAAACTTGGATAGAACTCTTAATAGTTGACTATTCAATAGAATTGAAAACATTCCACTATGAACTTGCAGTGTTTGAATCATTGATAATTTACGTCGATAGGGAAAAGGTATAAGACAGAATCTGTCTACTGATGCCATTACTAAACTATTGGAATTTTTTGCTTGTCTTACAAACTCCAAAGTGAAATCCAAATGCAGTCCAAACTTATGATTCAAAATGAAAATCTAGTTAATCATAGTGAGTGAGGTCAGTTGCCATTAAGCGGTCATTGCGAGACTGGAGCACTCCTCGCGAGGGCTCAATGTTTGTCCTCACCGAGCAATGTTCAAAGAATGGTCACTATCGACAACTTACGCGCGGGTCGAACGTCGGGTTCGATCCGAGCGGACAAAAGGTTAAACTTACGCCCAAAACAATTCATAATTGTTTAAAGCGTTTAATTAAATCAAAGAAATAAAAGGCACACAAAATAAATCAAACATTAAATTCAAGTTTCAGAGCAAAGACAAGACAAACTAGGTAAGCGACGCCTTATATAGTGGCGGCGCTATCAATTAGAGCCCTCTATGGCTTAGTTAAATGGTTTATACATAAAGGAGAAATTAATTGAATAAATGAAGAGTTCCAACGGACGGCACTCGTGAAGAACCCTCCAAGACTTATAGTTAGGATCTTTACAACTTTTCGTATTCTTAACTTGTATTTTCTGTTTTGCGACAACCCAACAAATTCAGTGCATATTCTGATAGCATGCTTCAAAAGTTAATAAATTTTATTGATTAAAATCATTTTGAATTAGTTTTTAAAGCGTTAACTTTCGGTACTTTCGGATAATTTATCCCACTCGCAAATACGATCATCCGGATAATTCCTGGTACTTCTGTCACACTTATCAAACAGCAATTACCGCATTTATGGTCGCAACCGTCTGAACCTTCAACTTTTACTTATTCGTCACAACTTTGTTCACAACTGCCTTTACAATCACCATAGCACGGGTCTGCTGATGAAGTTTGAATAATCGCTGTTATGAACAAACATATAACGATAATCGACTGAACTTTCAAACCTGTGATTTGTCGAAATGAAAAGTTAAATATTCTTGGATTCATGGTTATCTAACAATCAATCCCTTACCCATTCCTCCCCTACCACTACCTCCCATACCAAATCCTCCCCTAATGGAATAATAATGATTTAAAACTTGAATAAAACTTTTCACTATAAATTGACAGAGGTTTCTTTGTATAAAAATTTGATCAAGCAACAAAACGAAATTGCGAATTAGATTCGACTTTTATAGCCAATGAGAACAATCAGTAAGCGCGAGAACGTTATGTTGACTGTCGAGGCCACCGATGGCCTCAACAAGGCTTAGGGAATGACTTCAGTCCTAGGGGGGGTTTAGGGGCGATTTTCAAAATGACGTCAAAAATGACACTAAAAATACCGGATTAAATCTTGATTTGACCTGGAGTTAGCAACATTTAAGCTGAATTAAGGTTGGTGTAACTAAACTTACGCCTAAATAAGCTTAAAATGAAAAATTCGTAAGAAATTAAGCTTAATTCAACTGAATTCAGCAGGAAAACGGCGATAGAAGTTGAAATCGATACAAAAGGTGAATCTTTTGTTAGTTCTCTGACCCTCTCTAGAGGGGGTATTTGAGATATAATTCCGAAGACAGAATTCTGGTGAAAAAGGGCTGTTTTCTCACAAGAATTCATTATTTGTTGAGTCCATATTGAATACTATCACGTGATCCATATAAACATCTGTTAAAATCAATCATTAACTACTCAAAGAAGAATATATAATTTCCTTGATCCTCCACACATGCCCTGCTCTCCCCAAGTATTAAGACCATTGTTGCCAACGATGGGATTTCAAATTTTCAAATTTCTGACCGCCGCTTGGCCATCCCTGGTTGGGTTAAACACTTAATTAAGCAATAGTAGGAACTGGGCAAGTGGTGGACGTAAGAAAGGTGAATGATCGGTATGACCCGCCGGGCACTACAAACAAATGTTGAAAAACATCGTAACCTATAGTGGCCATAACCGTTTATAAATCTATGGATGGCTGAACATTGTGGTACATTGTAGCTTTGGTATTTTGAGTCGTGAGTATAAAGTTCTGCGAAACCTTGTTTTTTCTTCTATCATATAAGCTGAGTATGCATTAAAAGACTTTCATTTGCATTGACCAGTGATTCAGAGAAACAACAAAAATATAAGTTTAATAACATTGAAAACATTGGCAGAGAATATTTAACTTTTCATTTCGACAAATTACAGGTTGAAAGTTCAATCGGTTATCATTATGTGTTTGGTCATTACAGCGATTATTCAAACTTCATTAGCAGACGAGTGCTTCGATGATTGTAAATTCAGTTGTGATCAAAGTTGTGACGCCAAAGGGAAAGATGAACGCATTTGCAAACCTAATTGCAAGGATTGCTGTGAAATGTTTTGTGATCCAGGAGAGCATTTCAAGCATTATATTTGCGATGCAGATCATCGTCTAAGCTGAAGGATTTCGTGATTTTTATAAGGGTGTGCATCGTATGCATTATAAGAAATCCGGAAGTGCCGGAAGTCAAAGCTTCAAAGACAGAGTTTAAATGTTTTTATTCAATAAAATTCATTAAAACAATTGTTTTGTTGATTCATTGCACAACTATTGGTATTCTTTGCTTGTCTTACAAACTAAAAATTAAACTAAACTACAAATGCAGTCAAAAGTTTTGACTCAAAACTTATGTTTCAAAATGAAAATCTAGTTAATCATACTGAGTGAGGAAAGTTACCATTAAGCGGTCATTGCAAGCCTTAAAGTTAGGATCTATGCAACTGCTAGTATTGTTTGCTTGTCTTATCTGTTTAGTCCAATCCAACCAATTCAGTGCATATTCTTATATTCATTGAAACATATTTATTCAGATTCAGATGAAAAGCCCATATCTTCGATAATATCTATGAGGTCGAGGACAAAAACAATCACTGAATACTGAGGAGTACCTCGTGTTTCACAGCGTTGCAGAACCTGGTACCTTGACCAGGGATTTAGTGTGGCCTCTCAGGCTTTGGAGCGTAAAAGATCTGTGAAGAGGATGGAATTTGGTAATTTTACCCCGAAACCCCTCAAAAACGGAACCCTAACGTTTCCTCCCCTAACGTTTCCTCCCCTACCGTTTCCTCCCCTAACGTTTCCTCCCCTACCAAATCCTTCCTTAAACAAATTAGCATGATTATAGGGATAATGTCAATTGCACTCTGACCAGAACTACTTGACCAGTGGTCAAGCAATTTTTCCTTATTTAAAATGAAAGTACCAATGTGATATGCATTGAAAAGATTAAAATTTGGTGGCAAAATACCTGTGTTCAATTCATACTTAGTGTAAAAAAGGCGATTAAGACCAAGAGAATATACATTGAATTGATCAAAATCATTTCTGACAAATATTTCAATTGATTGACCACTGGTCAAGTTGTCCTGGTCAGTTAGAGTGGAACATTGGTAGGGAAGAAAACGTTAGGGGAGGAAACGTTAGGGGAGGAAATGGATGCGGACCCTCAAAAACCGGCCCTTATTATGAGTGTGAGGCTTATTTTTTATGCAGTCTTATCCTGAGGGGGATAGACAAGAGGATATCGAGGATCTTCAGCAAAATCACACATTTATATGATTTCACCTAGATTAAGATCTACCCCACATTTTTATTAACTAGAAGACCTATTTGGCTATCCAAATAGCTATCTATAGGGCCAATTGTTTAATTTATTTTTCACCCTGAAGCGAGATACAAAGAGGTATTCCACCTCATCATGATGATGTAGTATCGGATTATAAGCATTGTTAGAAATAATGGAAAAAAATTATCCCGCTCCGTACCTCCAGATGAGAAACCCAAATTCAAACATATTAGTATCAAAAACATTAATATTCATTGTTTGACTACCTCTGAGACCGTCGGATACTTGAAAAATCGTGCAATATCAAGTAATCTAATTCAGTCATGTTCATATGGAAGTTGCGATGTCGATACTGGGAATGAACTTATCTGTGTTAAATGCAGAAAATTTTATCACGATTGTCATGAGATATTTGAAAACGATTTTAATGTTTTTTATAAAATGTGCAAATCATGTTATCAATCAGCAATGGAACTGTAAAACTTAAATTCTTGAAATTACTGAATAAATTTTTGAATGCAAATGATTGAGTGAGGTACCCTCTGAGGAGAGGTACCCTCTGAAGTTAGGTCATCCAGTCATAGCCCACATCTCCTACCAAGAGCGCGATCTGACGAGTCATATTCTTTACGAAGATTGTCTAAATCAACACGAAGAAGATTCCGAATACGAGAAATCGGTTAATAAAAATTGAAATGTGAATACTAAAAAAGGAGAGAACAAGTTCGGGCTTATTATCTCAATATTGTAATGATAAACACACAGCAAAATTGTATCCACACCCAACGCCAGTCAAGGTGAGACCTGGCGTGGGGAAGAGACGCCAGCCACCATCGCGCGCATAGTAAGGTTAAAGCATGACTCCATTATCGGAGTATATTTCATTCTCCATCTGATACAGATTAAGAGTTCCATGTTTGCTCTCTTGGGGGAACAAACAATTAGCGCAACGCAAATATTTACAAGCAAAGGATCCTTGTATTAATATTGGAATTACTTAGCATTATTGAGCATTCGTAACTGGAATGATTGTTGCCGTGCAAGACATCGAGACCTGGCGCTCTAGGCATCCGTCCATCGGACGACCGCTACCCTTCCAACATTTATCGTCAAGAATTACTTACATTGTTTGACTGAAATCAATACGCCTTTAGATATGCTGCTAAATCTAACATTTAATTAACTTGTCTTGGTTAAGATATATAATAATAAGTAATAAGATTAAGATCATAATAATAACAGTGAAGGTCTTCTTCAGCATATCGAAGAAGGGATCTCTCATTCCATGCCATCCCAGGTCCGCCATCCTCACTCCTTCGTGTCGCGTCGTAGACTGCTTTGACGTCCGGCTTTCTTGGCTTAGGTTATTTCGGTGTCCTTATTTGGTCTGCTCACAGTTCTGCGCTGTCATCCAATTTCACATTATTGTGACTGATAGCGACAAAGTCGACATCTGGAGACATTTTTGGTGAGATGGCATATATATGTTAATAATTGCTTATAAACTGAAAAAGTCAATTATCATTACAATATCAACTACTTTGAACTTTGCATGTTTCATGTCGATTGGAAGCTTATTTGATTCCGTATTAGAATACAAACTTAATTTTTGATTTAAATTAACTAGATGAGTTTAGATTGAACACAATTGTTATTTCATTTATTATCATTAATTTTGTTATGAACTTTAACTCTTCTCTCGCACAGTAGGAAGCATAACAGGCATGCGCTGTATGAGTGCTTCTCGTATATAATACGAGTAAACATTTTCATTGACATTTGCATCGACCAGTGATTTAGAGAAAACAACAACAAAAATGTAAGTTTAATAACATATAAATTATTGGCCAAAATATTAAACTTTTTCATTTCGACAAATTACAGGTTAAAAGTTCTGTCGATTATCGTTATATGTTTGGCCATAACAGCGATTATCCATACCTCACCATCAGACGAGTGCTATGATAATTGTTTCGGTAGTTGTGAACCAACTTGTGAGAGAGCGGAAGATGTCAACGAATGCAAAAGTCATTGCCGTCATTGCTGTGCCTGGTGTCATGTTGTGAATCAAATTTGCGATGTTAATCATGATGTTATTTATGAATAAAAGAAATCATAAAGTACCAGAAAGTCAAGGCTTCGAAGACTGAGTTTAAATGTTTTTATTCAATAAAATTTATTAAAACAATTGTTTTGTTGATTCGTTGTACAACTATTGATATTCTTTGCTTATCTTACAAACTAAAAAAGTAAAGTCAAAATGTAGTCAACACTTATGATTCAAAATGAAAATCTAGTTACCGTTTTCCCGCGCAGAATGTTGATGATTAACATTAAGCGAACTGGCCACTTTTGTCGGACAACGCCGGTTGCTAGTTAACATTACCCGATGGAATGTTCACCATGCACATAAGGTTAACCACGGGTGCCGAACACAACTAACCACCGGTCCTTATTATATTATAATTTCTATGACCATTTCTGGTGACTTCTGGCCACGGATCGGTCTTTCAAGAGTGGAGACACTCCCAAAAGTTGTCAATTTGGCTGATTTCGGTGATAACAGTGATCACTGAACGAAAACGAAACGGGACGAACATATATTGCGTAAACACGTGTTTTGTGCAATTAAATCACCCTAAAAGCAACATATATTCCGAAATCAGGTTGCTTAAAAATAATTCGAATCAATTCTTTGATCGGCCTGTTTGATATATTACCCTGTTCACTATATAAGCCAGTCCAAGTCAGTCAACTTCATAATCTTTCACGCCTAAATTCAGATTGCAATCAATTAATTGCAAGGTGAAATTGTACAACTCACTTAGAATGTTCATTACAGTCAATTCTTTATATCCACACATAATGTCGAGAATTTTGAAATGTGCACTTATATAGTGTGAACTCATTAAACATTTTATCATAAAAATAGAAAAATTCTTGGAATTTTCAGTACAAAATTGAGAGTTTTCTACAGATGATTACACTAAAAGGCTAAATACAACAAAATATAATGAATTATTTGAACATATAGCATTAATAAGTTATGATATACTCGCATCTGAATTCGAATCGACAATTTACATACAATTTTTAATAAAAATGTTTGAAAATATTGCTCTGAAGCCAACTTTTCCTTAGGTTTTAAAGCAAAATTTAATGTGCACATTAATAGTTTGCACATGTCCCATAGAATAGCATTAGTCCCGATTCAGGACTGAGCAGTTCATGTGCAAATAGCTAAATTTGCGCTTATACAATGTGCGGATAGACAGAATTCGCTGTATTTGACATTCATAATCTTGCAATAATTTGTCCCATTGCTCATTTCAAATGAAAATGTGGTCGGAAAATGTTGGGGGCACAGGTTGTGCCATTGACTGGAGAGCATAGGGGCGTAGCTTGGGTGCATTCGAGTCCGACCTCCTTTTCATAATGAAAACTCTAAGCGGACAATACGCCCCTCTTTCAGAGAGAAAGTCAAACCTCTGATTTAATAATTAACTTTTCTAACATTATTGACGTCAGACATGACATCAATAAATTAAACTTTCCTATTGTCAAACATATGGGCTCATTATGAATACTCTAATATGGCTTATCTTACAGAGATTAAGTCATATGCATTCAGAATTTATATTTCAGTTTTATAACATGTGAATTTAAACCATTATATAGTTTCAAAAATGGCTATATGTCCGAGGAGTTCTTCAAAACTGACCTTGCTTAACTCAGAAAAATGTTACATTTGAGCTATTTTGATAAGATATTGGCTGACCTGGACTACAAAACTTGTCTTTGAAAAGTAGTGGAGTTTTAGTAATATCTATTTAATAGAGGGATCTTTTTAACAAGATAATTCAGTAGATATAGATATCAAACACTTTATAGACCGCCTGCTTACAGAATATGCCCTGAATTGAGTGGTTTGGACTAAACAGATAAGACAAGCAAAGAATACGAATAGTTGTAAAGCGAATCAACAAAACATAATTGTTTTACCGTATAATCCCGATTAGATTTCCGCAAACTAAACAAGATTTTCAATTTTTTGAACTCTGCGAAAAGTAATCAAGTTGCGGTAATTAAAGGGAGTATTTTTTTTTAAACTGATTCATTTCAAACAAATTATATTCATCAAAAACATCAGATTCTGAACTCTTGTACTGATAGTACTTTATCGGCATTTCCCGTTTCTGAGCACACTTTATCTTAGAGCTAGAATGACCAGGTTGATATTTTCAATATAAGCTCATTTAACAATTTTAGTGAATTCAATTTGACACATAAAGCAAGTATTTGTAAGGAGGTTAATGTTTTTCTATGGAAAAATAATAATTTCCATAAGAACAAGCGATGTGAATATAGTAAAATCCTCAGTAAATAAGGAAATCTGGTCAGTCTACTTGGAGAACATGTAACCAATTAAACAGTAAACACAAATACAGTTTAGAGTCAGAATTACCAGACGCGGTTTAACCAGAAACTCGGTAAATCAAAAGCACTGACTGTTTCTAAGATCCATTAACATTCAACCCGATTCAACCAGAATTCGAATTAACCAGATTATTCTTGCAACCCAGACAATCTGGTTGAACCGGCGCTGAACTTTAATTCGCTTTACAGTTACAGTTTCTATGCTGAAAAGTGGTGCGAAAACTTAACGAGTGTGGGAATTAAACCATAATTTTTCTTGGAAAGAGATTTTCGACGTGCGAAAAGTAATCAAGACGAAAACTAATCCGGATGCTATGGTAATATATTTTATTAATGCAAACAATTAGAATCAATATAATAGGAAAGTCAATTAAAATCAATCTTCAAAGCCTTGACTTCCGGTACTTTCGGATTCTTAATTAGAATCCGGTTCCATGGGATCGCAACGACGATCATTCTTATTATTAACTATCTCAACGAAATTATAAACTTACATCAGATTTGCGTCTAAACCAACTCTAAAAGTTGGGGCACAAAGGGGGCGCCATGGTCAAATTGCAAATGAATGATTTCACCTGATAATTTCTACTGAATTAATGCCCAACAAGCATATTTTGTCCTATCTTCTAATGAGAATGAATTTCATAATTGATATTCTAAAAGAATTTTTTCAATTACCTTCTCTGGTTTTCTGACAATATCAAAATCATCATTTAACTAACCTTGTATTTTCTTGGGAATAATTTCTTGGGAATTTTCAAATATTTTTGGACAGTTATTTCAATTTATTACACTTCTTGCCAAACTTAATGAATCTGGTAAATTTCGTGTCAATCAGTGAACAAGTTTAATTCGACCGCCATGTTTTTTATAATGATTCAAGCCAGCATAGGTTAGAATGGTTCTTCAACAGTATTCTTCATGATTAAGATCAGGACGCTTCAACTGACCACGACTGATTGATCTGTCAATCGATTTTCAAATATTGATTTTGATCAACTCAATGTATATTATCTTGGTCTTATTTGCAGTTTCTACATTAAGTATCAATTGACCACTTGTCTTGTGCCACCAAATATCAATCTATTCAATCATCATTGGCAATTTCATTTTAAATAAAGAAAGATTGTTTCACCACTGGCAAAGTAGTTCTGGTAATATAGAATGGAACCGACATTATCACTTTAATTTAAGGCAGCATTTGTTAGGGGAACTTTTAGATGCGAACGTCTTCAACAATGGCTTACAAGGATGGATTTTGAAAATTTAAAAATTCATTGTTGCAAACAATGGGGGAGGAGAGGGTAGGAGTGGGGAGTCAGGCGAAATTATATACTCCTTTTTGACTCGTAAATGATTGATTTGAGTCGAAACAGATGTTAATAAGGATCACGTGATAGTATTCAATAAGGACTCAGCAAATAAAGAATCATTTGGAATACACAGCCCTTTTTCACCAGAATATTGTCTTCGGAATTAAATCTCAATCATCTATTTACATGTAGGGCTATGATTATGGAGATAGACCATTCCCTGGCTTCAGGAAAATGGCACAGAAATGCTATTTTGATATACATGTATGTAGGATTGCCTGCACTGGACTTCAAAA
>JAQGBE010001328.1:0-11571 GCA_034698225.1 Scheloribates latipes | reverse complement strand
GAGAACAAGTGGTGGTACGACAGGTCCGAGTGCAAGACCAAGGATATTAAGGTGATTGCCTTGAGTGGAATTAATGATTGCCAGGGATAGTCTATTGCAAGTGTTTGGATGGCATTATAGGCAACAGTATATCCAAAAGAATATTCTGTTCCGCATCGATGCCAAGCTTCTCATAGCCGATACCGATTTAATGCCTGATTGTAAGCCGTGACCATCTATTATGCAGGAGTCGAGTCAGAGCGAGCTGACCTTGTCTAACGTAGCTGGCTGCTTCTACATACTGATCGGCGGTCTCTTCCTGGCGATGATCGTGGCCTTAATCGAGTTCTGCTGGAAGAGTAAACGCGAAGCCAAGCAATCAAAGGTTAATTATTGATAACTCTCTTCTCTCGGCTTTTCTATCCACCGATTGATTCACTTATTGCTAGCGTTTCACTCAAACCTTACTGTCTTTCCTTAGATCAGTGTATTCGAGGCAATGAAAGCCAATGTTCGCCTTTCCATCACCGGATCGCCCGCTTATTCCGTGTACTTAGAGAGGGCTCGCATGAGAACAGACTCTGTTTGATGAGTGCCAGGAATCGGACGAACAGTCTCTCCAATGCTATGCATAACACGAATGTTCACTCAATTTGCAAACTCATTCTCCGCACTAATCAATCAGTTTTTATCCAATTAAATCCAGGTTATTCTTCCAGTCAAGACATTGTAGATAATGAATCAATCATGGTGTTTTTGTTATAGCCTGATATAATTAAATTACTATTAAGAATCATTGTTTTTATGAACCGCCAGAGACTCGGATCAAAAGTTAGCGTCAAATTGAGAGACAATTTGTTCGATTCCTACAAAATATTATATATTTTTTATTCAAGTTTGACTCACTTTTTAAGTTTTAGCCCAAATTCTATAGAAATTGTAAATAAATTGTTAATAATTTTCTAATAAAATTGAAATTTAATTTAATTGAACGTTAATTTCAATTGAGTTAAATATTGTTTGTAAACAAACGACTATTTGCTGTCATATGACAATTGACTTGATATATGATCTATGATTTGGATGCAAACGATTTGATGCAAAACTATCTAATATTTCACTTTTTATTTTCACTGTTCTCTTCGATAAAGTCTTGGCTTTTCTTCATCTCTTGAGTGATCGACTCTTCGATCAAATCTCCTGACGACCCGATTCGAGAGAGACAGAGCTTTTCAATGGATTGTCTGTAAAAGTAATTAAATAATTAATAATCAAATATTAGGTCCACTAATCCAATCATGAATTACTTGAATTACTTGATCTTCTCATCAATGGAATCCAATTCCTTAACGAAGTGATAGATTTCGTGAATCGTTTCAGTCATTTCCAAATCGACTGCCCTTTCGATGCAGTATTTGGCGATCAATATCTTGTTTTGTTCGATCGCTTTCTGACACAAATTGAAAAGCGATTCAGAACTGAAACCAATTATAAATCAATTAGTGAATTGAATATCTAATTGCAATCACATTTCACAATACCTAATACTTCCCAAGAATTTCTTCGGTTCGGTAAACATTTTATCCACTAATTTGATTGCTTTCTCCAATTCATCGGTCCTCAGATAGACAACGATTGCATAATCGACGAGTTTTCCAGTGAGCCTAAGTGTAGCACATATTGGTCACCAATCAATCAACTCTTCTATTAGTTTCGATACTCACTGATAGTGTAGAAGAACTTCATTCGCGAATTGGGCCTCAATTTTCTTATCGATCTCTTGTATCGAATCCGTGACTGAAATTACCGTTTCGTTAGTGACATACAATTGAGTGACAAACGAAGAATCAAATACCCATTTCGGACAACTGTTTCTGCATTTGAGGATCGACTTCAGTGACAGCCCTCGAGAGGTATCCGAGAAACTCTTCGATGAACTTCACATTGTTTGAGTACTCGAACTGTTTGATGTCCTGATATATTCGGGGCAAATACCGGTACGCTTGGTATAACTCGATAGCGCCACAGATGTCGGACAACACTGACTGTTCCGGGATATAGACGTACGGCACGTGTTTCAAGTATATGGCCATCAATTTGTCGATGTCTTCGGCAGTGGTCAGCACTTTGAAGTACTTTTGACTGCAAACAGATTCATAAGAATTGAGCTCAGAATTTGTTAATTCGGCGGATGAACTATCGAGACTTACTAAAACTGTTGTACGGCTAAAACATTAACCAAGAATAGGCTGTTCGTTGAATTGGAGGCCAACTTATGTATTCTGTGGGCCAACTCCGGGTCAATCACTCTCGTCATACACATATGCATTGCGTTGATGAAGAAGTTGACTGAAATCGTTTGGATTAATCAATAAAAGTGATAACAAATTGTCTCAATATATTGGTTACCATCTTTTGGATCTTGGATTGTAAAGTATTTGCCTTCTATTTTGTCAATTATCTCATTCAATGCCGAACTGGTGTTGATGTGGTCCTTGTAGAAGATGTTCAACAAGTGGTTATAAGTGGCCAGCGATGGCTCGATTCCCAATTTCTCCGTCATCTCTACCAAAACCTTTTTGGCCAACGACTCAATGTATCGGAGATTAGAGGCGAACCGAGAGATCACTTCCAATAAGGCGTTCATTGTTCGCACATTTGGTTTAACGCCATTGGCTTTCATACTATTGAGAAGCTCTTCGGCGAACATCCATCGGGAGTCAATCGAATCCCTCAGAATCGGAGCGCAACCAATCAAATCATTATAAGTCTGGACACAGGGCTTCAGTTGTTTCTCGACCATCTGCTGGTATACTTCCCATGCCTTGTGTGCTTGGTGATGTTTGCACATGCCCTGGATTAGAGCGCAATACGCGGCACTTGTCTTGTCTGGCATGGCCTCGAAGAGCTGTTCCGCAAAGCCATTGCTTAACCACATAATCCGAGGCGTTTCCGACGGCTTTACGAACGTCTTTTCAGTGACAAACTCCAAATCCGGCGGTTCATCGCAATTGTAAAAACAGACCAATTCTAGTAACTTCTGGAGACTGTCGGCACTGATCGGCTTCGAGTCTCGCACTAAGTTCTTGTAGCAGACGATCGCGTGATTCACTTCTTTGCGGGCGACACACTTCTGAAGGTCTGTTTCGTCCACTTCGGTATTCTCGTCGTAGATCTCTCTGTATGTGAACGCATCGATCTTCGGCTCCGACATGTCACGGATGAACAGTTCGGGGAACTCCTCGAACACATATTTAGCCGCTTTACGGCCCGACTCTCGGGACAACGAGAACACTCTCTGCGATTACAATTATCATTATTTTGATGGGACGACACATCGAGAAGACAATACCTTCTGGTAGTTGCTCATCGGCGTGAGAAACGGGTCGTCCAGATACTGGTAAGGAGGACCAGACATGTCCTGGACATCAGACAAGCCGTTAAGACATTGAATTGCAAGACAACAAATACAAATACCCTTTCGGTCACTTCGGCCAACGCCCGCAATATATCCGTCGGCCCTCTGATAGTCAATGATCAACTTTAATGGTCGACAATCTCAAGAAGTTGTTAGAAACAAACCTTTCAATCCTTTTGGGAATTTTGATCACTTCTTGGTTTCGGCCGGCATTTGCTTCGCTGGCCGTCGACAATGACACTGAACTCTGATTGGCTCTAATCAAGTGATTAGCCACTAATCTGAGCCAAAGATTCTGCTTCGATGTCAACATCTTTGCGGCCATTCTTTTGAATTGAATTGAAGACAATTTGGCTAATCAACTGAAGACAAGCCGCGAGTCAACACATGTTTTTGTTTACATTACTCTCTGTTCGCAAATGTCATGCGTTTAAAGGGAACTCAGATAATGCTCTTTGTGTTGAACTCAATGCAGTGGTCATCGACTGACACAACCTTTGGTCTGACCGACGGAAGAATTGCTCTACAGATGAGTGAATGACTGGTCGAGCGGTCACATGTCGGCACCAATGAGCTCACGAGTGGACTCTTATGAGTCGAGTGGTCAGACCAGTGCTGTCATTGGGTCAGCGCTGAGGTCGAGATTGAGACTGAAGTCGCAGTCGAAGCTCGTCCGCTATCACTACAGAAGTTTTCAGTTTCTCACAACACTCCGGATATCGGCGAAAGATAGTCATCAACTGTTAGCTAAAGTTTTGATCCGCAACCACAAGAGAGCCAATATGCGGCTGAACCAGGTTAAGATGCAACTGATGAATGTCTGCACAAAAATGGCATTGGCCTACGACAAGAAGGAAGAACTCATACAAGATCTGGTTGTCGACCACATCGAGGCCACCACCAATGTAAGGAACGCCTTCACTGAGTTCGGCCTTGAGATCCGAAACGCGTGTTTGGAGAACCCGAAAGTGTCCAAGAATGTGCTCAACGAGGCCGAGTGGACCGCTTGCAAAGACATGGCTGCCGCCTATGGCCACCACTCGTGTTCGGTGTCGACACTCATCAAAGAGATTAAACAAGACTTGGCGACCATTTACGACGTATACCGCACCGTCTATGACAACGTGAAGAAAGGTCTGAATCAGCTGACCGCTGAGGAAGAGGTCGAGTTCTTGCAGATGAAGAACTTTGTGAAGCACGCGATTCGTAAGAGTCTGTTCGTGAAGTACTACCCAATCAAAGTAGAGGACTTGACCTCCGAGTCTGACTCCGATGACGACAAGCCAGAGACAAACTTTAGCGGTGAAGAGAGTGGAGACAACGAAGAGCGACAACTAAACCAACAGTGACCCAGAATTTGTATTTAACATGTCTTTGACATCTCTTTATTACAATTAAATGAATGTATAATACAATGACAATGAGATTAATGTTTATGCGACACGTCTTCACATGTCTTGTGTCGACCACCGATATGCTTCCTCCTGAATGGCCTCTTTGTTGGATATCCTTTCGTACCACTTCTTCTCGTATCCGTTGGATCGGTCGACGCCGTCCCACCGATATCCCGGTCTAATGCCGAACCTATTCATCGGCGGCGGCGGTCCCTTGTATTCTGGCCTAACTTTGATGCCCTCCTCTTCCATCTTCTTCTTAGTCTTGTTCTCTCTGATGGCCGCCAGCATCGGGTCGTCATCTCGTTCTTTGTTGCGCAAAATCTCATCCAAGTCTTTGTCGTCTTCATATCTGGCCAACGGTTTGGACATCTCGTGCAGATCGCTCTCCCGTTTGTCCTGTTTCTCCTGCGTCTGAACCAATCCTCGGCTCCACTTGTCATACTTGGCCTTCTTCTCGGCCTCGATCTTGTCTTTGACCAAATCCTTCTCACGTTGAGCTCTGGCCTCTTCTTCTAAGTTCCTGATCCGACCAGACTTCTTGTCACGGAACACAGTTTTGGCGTTTTTGCCCATAATGTCATCGCTCGCAGAATCAAAGAGTATCTGCTCCTTCCTCTTGGTCTCTAACAGTTCTTCGCGTAGGTGTTTGGCCTCGGATAGACCTGCCTTTTTGCCGGCCAGAGTTTTCTCGCGTTTTTTGTCACCTTTTCTTTCACTCTGAGCTCTAGGAGGAGATAAATCACTGTCCGAGTCGTGTCTTTGTTTCTTTGGAGCCTCTATTTGTTGACCTCTCGGTGGAGATAAATCACTGTCCGAGTCATGTCTGCGGCGTTTTGCTCCAGAATTTGGTGCTTCACTTCTTGGAGGAGACAAATCACTGTCGGACCTGTTGTCTCCACCTCTGGAACTACTAATTTTACGACTTCTACTTCGAGCAACAGATATATCACTTGATTCCGATTGATTCCGTTTCTTCTGTTTCTTCTCCGACTTTATCTCTATGATAATCCCTGGCTTCTTCTCATCGTTGATCTCGTCCTCTTCTTCGGGATGTGATACAGTCCGCCATTGATTTCTGTCGATGTCTTTGCGTCTCATATGAAGCGGTCTTTCGTCGACCACTCCGGCGATCACTGGTTTCTCTTCTTTGGTGGCGAAGTGCAGCTCATCGTCACTATCGTTGGCCGTAATCTTCTTGAAGTCGATGTCATCGTCGAAGATCTTTATCCTGAAGTATACAAAAATAGATTTACAATTAGTGTTAATTACAATTCATTGACAAAAAATGTAAACAAAATACTTTTTGGTTCTGTTTGAAACCAATTTCTTCTTCTTTGTCTTCTTCTTGAGGTCATTGTCACTGCCTTGCGATAAGTACTTGAGTTTAATGTACTCCTTGTGTTCGAGCGGTCGGTCATAAGACTTGGATGACATGTCTTAGCGGACAAAACGTGATTCCGATCTGTAGTCAACACAAACACAACACAAACGCCTTCACAACGGCTTCACATAAATTACAACTTTAGGCAAAAACTTTTTTGTCTCCGACAGTTCGTCCCGACCCCGAAGTCTATGACCGGTTCGGTGCCGACCACTGCTAACACTCTGTCGAAGGCCAGTATCGCCAAACCTCAGGTAAAGAGTCAGATATTTCCAGGCAAGAAGACAGTGGTCGACATCGGGCCCAACACTAAGAGCCAGACATACACTTTGAGCGACAACTCAAAGATAATCACCAAACGAATCCAGACTTCATCGAAATCTCTTCAGGAAATGAGTATAAACTTGTCTGAATTGAACCAAAGAGGAGGTGTCCTCGAAATCGATGCCTCAAACGAGGCGTTCGCCGGACTGTTCAGCAGTTATAACAAAGTAAGTGACGGATTGTCAGACTCTCGATGACATATCTCTTGTTATCTTCGCCGGTAAGAGCGGAACCATAACCCAGAACTAGTTGATCGAGATCATCAAGAAAGCCCAGCAGTCGATAATCATTAATCGATATAAAATACTGAAAATCCATAATTTCCAAAACAAAATTGCTTTCATTCGTTTCATTGATTCTCACAATGCATGTGAAGTCAACTGAAGGCATAAATTAATATAAAGTGTTTATGAGTTAAGAAAAGTCAAGTTATGAATATTTGAGAAGACGAGAGAACTCAAGCCATAAATTGTATAATATATGAGACGTTATGTAAGCCCAGAGTGACTGAGGAGTTGCTCAATAGGTCTGATTCAGTGCAACACTAACACCGAAAGCATTCACTTCACTACTCAATGCACTTATTTTGTGAAGAATTTCTCTTTTATGGACTGATATTTCACTGGAATTCCAGTATAAAACTCAATCCATTGATGTGTCGAATCATTGATTGAAATTAATGACTCGTTTTATGAGGAAAACGCTGGTCTTTACTTAATTGAGCAAGGTGTTCACTTGAAATGTTTGATCTGTATTCGTTCGGTTTGCTCGCAACAAGTCTTAATAATTTAGTGTTCAAGCTAATATCTTAATAATTCTTCTAGTTTCACCAAGTTTGTCTTATTGTTTGCTTGTTAAACATTAAACATAAGTAAAATGCAAACTAATATTCACTACTATCAAGATTTTAGGGAAATTGTATCGATTAGTTTCGTCAGTTGTCGTCAAGTGTTCGTCAAATTTTGTCCTCGATTACCTGGTATATGATTGTTCACTGCAAGTACTTTCATCTTGCAATTAGCTGAATGAGCTTATAGATAAAGTTGATCATAGACAAGGTGCGACTGGAACTGAATGCAATATAAACCGATCAAATTGTTCATCGATGTTGTGATTCCCTTCTCATTCCTGGGTATGTCTCGACTTTCAATCGATGTTTTCAATTCATAATTCAGTTGCAAAAAGATATAAAACTTTTGGATTCGTTTAATTACACTCAAGTGAATACAGTTATAATGTTTTTACTGCATTTACGTGAATCCAAAAGTCGTTTCATTAAAAATTTAGCTTGTTCCATTTATCAAAATTCTTCTCTCAATTTAGCAATTAAGTTTTTATTATACAGTTCCTTCTAATTAGCAATGCTAGCTCGTTAATCAAGCAAGTTTATTCTACAAAATAATGTCCGTTCCGAAAGTCTTAAAAGTATTTTATGACTAAATTCCGATAACAATAGCAATAAAATTGTAATGATTTGTAATGAATATAATATTATTTGAACTATAGATTTGTTTTTAGTGCCGACACTCGACTGTTCTGTCCGTTCACTCAATTCCAGTGAACTATCGATTTTGAAGACAACACTGGAGTCACTCGTTATTCACTGCAAACAAACAAAAAGTAAATTCCAATGAATTTGAATAATAATAAACGAGTGAAACGATTAATCTTTTCCTAGACTTGTCTGAAGTCAATGCAAATGAGAGCAAAACTATCGATAATTACCCAGACATTGATGTAAGCGATGCTCAGAATTGTTGTTCAATCAAATTGTTTGGCGTTTCGGTGAAAAAGTCTGACTTTTGTCATAACAAAGACAATGAAGACTTGATTGTTATCTGTGAGTAGATCTGCCAATCAATGAATCAATCTTTGCTTTATTTCCAACAGCATTTGACAGTTAACAAGTTAACAAACAATATAACAGAATATTCTGTGTCTAATGCACTGATAAACTGCACATTAGATCCAATCGACACAAAAATAGCATTTGATTTATTGCATTACGTATTCATAGGACGCAAAAATGATTAGTCGTTTTGATTGAATTCATTAAATCTAAAACAGATTCACAACTTATGGATAGCAATACGAATGAAACAGATATGCGAATAATGTCCGATAAAAGCGATCAAAAATGCATAAAATTAACTGAGAATTGGTTTTGCGAAAACATATCCAACAAATTGATCGCCGAATATATCATCGATGAGACGATTAGCCGATCGATTGACTCGTCGTGTAATGAATCCGATATCGGAATTGGAGACGAATTTGTTAAGAAAAATGTTTTATTGATCCCAAAGAGTAAGAATAGAATTCAGTTTATAACCTGATATTCATTTTGTTTGCATTCCTATTACTCCTATCAAAGTCGAGTCATTCGTATCAGAAGTTTCCACAAATATAATAATGAGATCATTCGAAACCGAAAAACTCGAACTGAAGTGCATTTTCCGAGCGTTTCCGCGACCAGAGATCCAATGGTTTCGCGACAATCGACTCATTAGTGGCCAAACGAACGACAACTTCAGTGAATTAGAATTAGAATCAGTCGGAAATGAGTTATCGATCAAAAGCCAATCCGAGACAATCTGCACAACCATTACAACTCTGGAACTACCGCTCAGAAGCGGCCAAATGTATGCCAACTATAGCTGTAATGCACTCAATATCTTCGGCCTGTCTTCCAATACATTCCTAATCACAGGTATTGTTGAGAAAATGAGTTAATTAAGCGATTGATCGATAAAATGCACGTAAAATCTCGTTTAGAAAAGACATTGAAGTCATTGAAAGATAGGATGAGAGCCAAGCACTTCAATATGACCGGGTTCGTGATCGGCATGATCCCGCCCATGCTCATCTCATTCTACATCATTCTTAAACTGGGCTATCGGTCCCGGTATGCGCAGGAATGCCCCGATGAGAACGGCCAGAATGAAGAACCATTCTTCGTCAGCTATTAACCACTTCCATCACAGTTGACATCACTTGACACGAAGATAATAATCGTGTAAATCGTGCAATAATTTCAACACATATTCACTTCACACTTGCCATAAGTTCTTCCAAGTATTCACCCCATTGTGACTCACAATCTGTGAGAATCAACGACCGAATTAATAGCCCATTATTAGCCAAATGATTGAACCAAATGAGAAAATTATGCTTAACTACAATACTTTGTTGTGGTACCAACTGCTCATCTTTGGTCACCACAACCAAGTCTTTGCCCGCTGTTTGCACAGCAGAGTGATCCGCATCTGAGAGCCCGGGTTAGTTTCAGACCAAAGGCCCAGTCCGACGACTGTCCGTATTAACCGCCGACAACTGTTTTAATTGACTATTCCTCTGATCCTCACTTTTGTATTGTAAACACAAGCAATTTGTAACAAAACATAGGTGTGCAATGTTGAGCACCTTGCTACTTTTAATATAATAAAATTTGATTTGAGTTAATATAAATTAATGACCGCATATGTCGGGAGTCTATCGACTCGAGTCGAGAGTCTGTTCGCGATTCGGATATGAATTCATTCATTGGTATATCGATCGCAAGAAAATAATTAATTTTTGGATAAAAATCCAAATGTTTTAATATTTAATACGAAAGTGGGATTGAATTGCATATAAAGAGCGCACAAAACACATAATTGTCTAATAAATTGAGTGAATTTCATGGAATGAGAACATTAACTGAACGAACAAATTGTATATCAAAACAGTAATAGAATTAGAATTACGTTTAATATCATTAAAATTCCATTCAATTAAAACATTGTTTTTTATTTCTTTTGATTAATAGCTATCAAAATTATCTTTTAATCTAATAATCTGAATGATTAAAAGATAACATTTTACACAATGAGTTGCAATGCATTGAATACATTGTAAAGTGAATGGTAATCGCTTAAGAGTTAACACTTGAGACGAACTCACTTTTAAATGCCCTAAACGTAAACAAACGACTCATTCAGTCATTGCAGTCGTCTGTCGTCTGTCAGACCCACTGAGGGAACGTTCACTGATCGCCACCAATGAGTTGCCTTGTGTTGAGACCGGACTCTGTTTAAAGGTCTTTGTCTGACTCTGACGTCGTCTGGCAGTGGACCAGAGTTTAAAGGGACAGAAGATTTTATGGCATAAGTTTAAATGTTGATCCAAACGATGACTGACAAGGAATATAACAAAATTGTCAGTCGGAGGAGAGCTGTGGCAGAGTATGTTCGGACAGTCGTTGCCAGCTCTTCAGTGAACGAAACCAAATCTGACAAATTGCTGGAACAAGTGCTACGAAACAGTTACCGAATGGCTCAGACATTGTCATCGCGTTTGATGTTTGCTTTGGAGCATCTCTACGGGTATCTGCATAAATGTGCGGTCGAATGCGAGCACATCCCTGACCACCCGTCGCGGTCACTGAGTATCAAACAATGGTTTCGTGAATTCGACGACTTTCTTAGCGCGCATCTGAATGGCGAACCGAACCACTTACTGACCGACGCTCAGGTCAATGAGGCGCCCGCTATCACCTGGAATGTCGACCATATCGAGCACTACATCGACGCGATTAACCACTGGTTCAAACAAATTCGGGACATATTTAACAAGATGAACCCTCAAGATGACAACTACCAGCGTCTCGAAACGTTCATCAACGCCTTCCAAGACCTGGATTTCTATAAGGAAACCGGACAGTGGAGTCCCAGTTCCTCTCAGTTGGATGTCAACCAATAGGCGAACTAATGTCTTGCAGTGAACTAGTCATCGGTTGTGATATCGCCGTCGATGAGACCAATCAACAAATTGTCGTCCATTAGGCAGAAAATTTGCGGAACTTTGCGATAAAGTTGTGCCAATTGTTTGCAAACATTTAATGACAACTTTAATAATCAATAATTAGAACTACTTTATGATTAAGTGATTTATTTATGGGCAAATATAAAAGTTAATTAAAACCGTATTTATTTCAATTAAATTTTAATTTTATTCACTAATTGGTTGTCCGGATCCGAGAGGACAATGGTTTGTTCAATAGTCAACTGTTCTTCACTTTGTCTGCAATTTTG
>JAQGBE010001327.1:0-11573 GCA_034698225.1 Scheloribates latipes | reverse complement strand
ATGTGGACTCTTCTGTATAATGAAACATATATTTTATGCGATTTTATTCAAAAATTGAATTTTCATTGCAATTTGGAAATAAATTGGAATACTAGGCCTACATCTAATATAATATAATATATGGTAATCATCTGAGAGAGAAGAGAGTCACTCCTCCTTTGTTTCGCTCTGTTCGTCGGTAGCATCTGATCCCTGTTTTGCCTCATCGCCGGCAGACGAGTCATCAGAGTTATCGGAATTGTCAGAACTGCCTTCGGGTTGACTTTCATCTCCACTTTCATCTGGAGGTGGCGTCGCTTCTGGTTCCGGTTCTGGTGCCGGTTCTGGTGCCGGTTCTGGTGCCGGCTTTTCCGTTGTTTGTCCTTTACCACGCTTCTTATTCTTTATCTCCCGGTTCATTTTGCGTAGTCCGGCCAATGTGAGCGGCAATGACTTGGGAGTAGTCCTTCTATTCGTTTTTCCACTCGCTTTTCCATTCGTTAACTTAAGTGTTTTACCACTGCTTTGCAGAGGCTTTTCCAATGAAGGACTTCTGCTTTCATTTGACAATTTCAATGACGATTTGTTGGCCAACTCTGAAACCAAATACAAATAAAATCATGAAATAATAAAATAATTAAATGACTCACTCTGTTGTCGATTGTTCTCCTTCTGGCCATTGCTGGCCATAGCCATCACCACAACCATCACCAAAAGCATTACAATTAAATGTAAAAACTTCATTGAATAAACTTTATTGAATAAACCGGATAATTCAACGTAAAAATTAATCAAGTAAATGTGCACTGAAAAAGAGCGTGACCAATTAAATAACACACAAATCAAAGCTGAAGAAACCAAATATCGAATATCAAATGGCACGCCATCATTGGTGATGAGCCACTCTGACCCAGGCCTCCGTTGAAGTGACTAATAGTCTGTTGGACCCACTTCTGGCCACCACTTCGATATTGATCTCGATCAATTTGTTTGGTGGCTTATGACTGTCACTCGAGTGATGGCCATCGCGCTCATCACTATCTGGGTTATGATGTGTGACTGCCTCACCAGTGCCGTCGTAGTCGACATCCAATCTTTCACGAGAAGTCGAAGCACTGATATCGCGATTATTTATTGACTTTTTCTTATTCAAAGAGAATATCGGTTTGTTTTGCCGTTTCTGTTGCTCTGCTGTCGCACACAAACGAGATATTATGGAAAAATATGGCATAATATTTAGAACAGTGATCTACAGTGATCGTGCAACTCACTAATCGACCCATCGTTATGTTCGCAGACACTTTCGCACATAATAATAATCATAACAATAAATACTGGAAATAACACTAACATTACATTAGATTTGTTGCACATCTCTGACGCGAATTAACACTTTGTTGGCGTCACTGAATTCAATCATTAGAGCATCTAGCTCGTAGCTCGTACTTGTATGATCGATTTCTCAATAACAGGCTGAACAACATTTGGGATAGGTCATTGAGACCTTTGAGCAAACAGCGCATCTTGGAAACCGTTGAACTTTATTGATATAATAGAACAAGCAAGGACAATTTGAATGCATCGTTGAATGATTGAATAGGAACTGTGAAGTTTACTTAATTGTCAATTAAAGCGATCGGTGTCTAGCTCCAATTAGAAAATTAATAAAAAATAATTTATTGTAGAATAAAAATATAATTAAATGAATAAATTATTTTTGGTGATACTGTGATCCCTGGGATCCCTCCGCCGTATAGACTTTGACATTAACTTTCACATTTTCACGGTTAGCATAGTTAGGATCGTTACGATCGAAGCCGTTGTTCTCATAGCCATTGTTATATCCGCCCTCATATCCCCCTTCATATCCTCCGTGAGCGCCCGGAGACGCGTAATTACCGAACCATCGGTGCCGACGAGGAGAGCTCCGCGCATAACCGCCTGAGTATGAGCCCTGATTGTAGCCCTGGCCGTAGCCCTGGCCATAGCCCTGGCCGTACGCCGACCCATCTGTAGATGATCTGGTCATTGGTGGTCATATCAAGTGATGTCAACTTACAGCCCACTCTGTGCAGAGGTAGAGACCTGTATGTGGAGGCGACGGACACTACAAGCGTCACAATTAGCACTGCAAATGCCCCTTTCAACATCAACATCGTCATCTTGCTACGTCAAATTAGTATAATAATTATATGCGAGACAACTTTGGTGATACCTTTTATAATTAAATGAAAATAGAGATAATGTTTGCTCTCATTCAATGTGTTTTATTCCGAATAACAACGGAATCCAATGCTATGGTCATTGAAACAATCGACTCATTCGACTGTTTAATCAATTGGTTTCATTCAAACGTTAATTGCATTCATTGGATTGCAATGATTTTAGAAATCCATTAAACTTCAGATTAATAAAACGTGCTTTTATTTATCAAAAGTAGCTAGATTACTACATGTAGAACGCAATTGCAATTATAGAGGCAATGATCACATTCTTGAGTGCAATGTAGTGCTAAACCAGGGATTGGTATCGAAGTCAGGTCTCATCACGAAGTCAGAGCTATAATAGAATGTTGTGTTCGATTAGGAATAAACCGATTAATAATTGATATTTAATTTGGTTTCAAATTACTTGAGCGACAAAACAGTAATTCCTTTGTACTTCATCTCCAGTGCCAACCCTTTAGTGAACCAATCGATGAGCGCTTCGGAGATTCCGAAAGCCATTTCCGATTCATACTTAACATAAATTAATTGATGATAAAAAAAAGTGGATTAATGAGCTTGGTCAACTAATTTACCGGCTTTAGTCCAGAATCTGAGCTCAGATAAATGAAACAGCCTTTGGTGCGCTCGATATAGGGCAGGGCCAGTTTGGTGAGGAGCACAACCGATCGCACATTGGTAGCGAACACCTTGTCATAGGTGTCCACCGCACGGCTCTCATCGATGGCACAGGGAATCGATATCTGGACGCAATTGATCAGAGCATCCAATCGACCGAACTCTGCGACAGTCTTGGCTAAGAGTGTTTGCACTTCGCTATCGTTCATTAGGTCGGCTCTCCATTCCAGTACTTTTTCTTTTGATATTTGGCGACAATTTTGAGCCACATTTCTAATTCTCTGGACATCCCTTCCAGTGATCACTAATTTGAAGCCCAGTTTTGCCAAATAGAGCGCAACCTTTTCGCCGACGCCAGCACTCGATCCTATGTTAATGTGATTAACAGTATTGAGGAGTTATATGACAAGTCTTCCATCAATTATTGGAGACCTGACGCCACTCTTACCGGTGACCAGCGCTACCCTATCGCTGCTCTTCGGACCCAATAGAGGCAACAAATTGTTTTCACTCATTTTATTTGTCAATTTCACACTAAATGAGACAATTGTCAGATCTTTTGTGCTAAGAAGAGGTTTGTGTAAAAAACAATTCAATTGTGACACTTATGACAGTTAAGGGCAAAAAACCAGAATAATATTCGAGAAATCTCCTCATTTCCTGAATTACCTCAAACTTACCCCAACTTTCGTAATTCGGTTTCTCCACAAACACTTGAAATAATCGGCTCATAGTCTGGATCTGTTGCTGACGGCCGCCCCGCCATCGACAGGCATAAGAATTCCGGTAACAAAACTCGAGTTATCTGAGGCCAAAAATTCTATTGATTTGGCGATATCTTCCACATAACCGGGTCTTCCCAACGGGTATGTCATCTGACAGTAGAGAATCACTTCCTCCTCATTGAAGGACAGATCAGTCATTGATTTGACCATTGGTGTGATCACAATACTGGGGCTGAAATGACAATTGACCAGGTTATTACCATATCAACTAGTTGTTCTGAATGAGCGAGGACTCACTTGATGGCATTGACACGAATGCCTTTGGGGCCCAACTCCATGGCCAAGCTCTTGGTCAGCATATCGATGCCGCACTTGGACATGCCATAAGCACTCCATCCCCTCATCTAATATGTCAAATAACGTCGAATACCGTTCAATGAGTTTAGAGGACTTCCCGTCACTGACCGGTGTTTGCGAGGAAATGCTGGAGACGTTGACAATACAGCCTTTGGTGCGCTCCAGATGTGGCACAACAAGCGATGTCAGAAGTATAACACTTCTGAGATTTGTTCGCATAACGCGATCAAAGGTTTGCATATATCCCGAGTCAGTCACCCCTTCACGAGCTATGATTCCGGCATTGTTGACCAGGACATCCACTTTGCCGAAGGCTTCGATTGTCTTGTCGACCAGATTTTTCAGCTGACCGTCATTTTGCAGATCGACTAACACTTCGAGAACTTTATTCTTAGTATATTTGCGACATTCTTGAGCTACAGATCCGACTCTTTGTGGATCTCTTCCATTAATAATGAGGTTTGCATTGAGTTTAGCGAAATGAACGGCAGTGCCGGCGCCGAAACCAGAGCTCGAGCCTGTGATCAGGTGATCAACCGAGTGGTCATTTGGCAAATTAATTTCGGGATTACCTGTTATTAGAACGACCTTTCCGTCAAAATCGCTGTCAATGAAGTCATATTTGATCGAGTTCATAATTGGCAAGTTAGTTAAGTTAGTTCACACTTCGCAATGTATTCGTATCTAAGTTCGGCTAATCATTCAAACTTTCAAAATATTTATGGAGTAATAAACACATCGCGTAAATAAAGTGATCACACATTTGGCAAATTTCCACCTCGTCTTCAAGCGATTGACTCGTTTGACGAGAATCGCTTCATAAGTGAAGTGTTTGTCAATCATTCGCCTCAAACACTGCACTTCAGGTTATCCTTAGCGACAACTTTACCTCACTTTGCATCCTATGAAACGACTTGTCCGACACTACCACAGGATTATTGTCTCAAACCATTCAAATTGCTATCTAATCAGTGAAACTCAATCTGAGAGTAGTATCGGAGAACAAATTGCAATACAACCGTACAACTGTCAAATGCTTACTGAGCTTGCTACACTCCATTTAGCCGGGATTCTTATCTGGAATATACAGCAGTCGGAGTAACGACGCTATTTGAGCCGAAATCGATAGCGATTGAGCAAGGTGGATTGTCAGGGCTTGCCTTGTGTGCCATATATTATTCAGATTGTCAGTGCATTTGTGTCTTCGCTGTTTGTATTGTTTTTGTGCTTCTCATTAGAACCAGAAAGTGATTCGCGTCTGCCTGACGGCGCACAGCCTCGCCAGACCCGGTGCTGCACACTCTGGTGCTGAGTCTGTGCGCAAATGCATTGCATTGCCACCAAATCTCACCAAATTGTTAGAGAATTTCCTATTCATCACAGAATCCAAACTATAAGAAGATTGAGGCGATAGAGCGCTCATGCGCTCGCATACAGGCATACACAGTGACACCGGCACTCACTGGCCTGACCTCGACACTGGTCCCGGTCACCCGAACCAAGAAGAGTAGTGAGCAATAAACTAGCAAATTAGTGTCGACCGGTGTGCGGAAGACTGGCCGTCACCCGTCGGTGGGACGGTGTGTGGCGCGCACTGCACGTGAGTCTGACTGTACGGTGGAGTGTGAGTGCCGTCAGTATCTGTCGGACACAATGTGCACAAACACAGAGTCGATGGGCGAAGAGAGCGATCACTGGCAGACATGTTGTGGCCGACAGAATATGCACAGAATTTTTGGATAAATCATTTGGTGTTTCCATATATTCGTTAATATGTCTAATAAATTATATAATATTTAATCAATTTTGTGCCCAACAGTCGTATATCTTTGTCTGCGGAGCTGTCGGTGCGCTTCAGTGGCCACCAATGACGCCGACGAGTAGCCGCTAAGTCTGACCGATATTTACTGACATGAGTGGACTTTTCTGAGACAAACACACATACAGTGAAACACTCTTTATATGAGCGCTGATTGCAGTCCTCTGTCTAATTGCAATCCAGTGTTTGAGCCGTGATTTGCAAATTTGATAAATACCTGTCTCATTGTGATTCTGGCATTGAATGCGGACGACAAGTAAACCAAGAATATTGGCTTCCGATCAATACCAGTGTGTTAGCGGCCCATCGTGTTAGTGCTGATCCGTATCTCGCCTAAGACTCGACTGGAAAATAGCTCTGAGCGACCATAGGATTAATGCACTCAATATTCTGTATCTATCCGTTTGCGATGCAGTAGAGAAGCAAATCCTAACCAATTGTTGTTCTCATCTTTGCCAAGGATATTGTGTTCGGGTTATGCTATTGTGATCGTTGCAAATGGCGGGTCCACCACAAGCCACCACCAGGTTCTCGGATAATTACGAGCTCAAAGAGGAACTGGGAAAGTATGTCTCACCTTTCACCTTGATATGATGATCATGATCACCTCGATGTGATTGTGATGCCTCCCAATGCCGTCCCTATCCCGCACTCCTATCAAATACAGTCAGAGCACATGTATGTATGAATGTATGTCTCCCTCTATGTCTCCCCTCCGATGACTCCCTTCGCTCTGATATAAGCCTAAAGAAGACACAAGACTTTTGTCTGAATCCAAATTTAGATCAAAATATCTTTGGCTGAGCCATCATTCAGTCGAGTATTCAGTTTATTCTCAATATAATAAACAAATCCAGAGATTCAGACAATATTTGTCTAACAAAAAATTCGATTAATTTATCAGAGAATCGGAATTAATGTCTGAATTGTGTTCTAAATAACCCTCTCTTCGGAGTGAATGCAAATTCTGTGCCGCAAACGAGAAATGATACGACTTTTGAGAAGAGCTCAACGAAACTGATTCGCGAATGTCTGCGAATCGCAAGCAAAATATGAATATTCCTTAAGAACCCTATTGTATGAACATCTCAGAGGACTTCCTTTTTTTCTGAGCGGTTCTCAAAATAAATTCTCGTTTCCTATTGAATGAACTGAAAATCCGAGTCTTTATCTTTTGCTCTGTTTTTTCTCCGCATATTTTATATGCAAATAGTATTCAAAAATCTATTATTCATAAAATAGTTTGATTCAAAAAAGAAGTGTAGAAACAATGATTTGGTTGTCAATAGCAGTGACACTAATTGTGATTTTGTTGCTTAAGATTATTTACGATAAATATTTCGACGATTCAGACCTTGTGATCGATGCGTGAGTCGACGTCTTGAATATTAAATCTAATAATAGTTGTTTTCATTATTTACTTTGCCATCGTATTTATTAATTGCTCTTCTAAATTGACCTACCTCATTATCATTCTCATTATCATTGCCATTCTCATTCGTTCTTAGGGGCGCCTTCTCTGTAGTGAAACGATGTGTTCAAAAGTCAACACAATTAGAATTTGCGGCCAAAATAATTAATACGAAAAAACTTTCCTCGAGAGGTAAGTGAAGTCGATTTTCTATTTATTAATTATCAAAATTCTAATAATATTTCAAAAATGGTCACTCAATTAACCTAAATATGCGAGCAATGTTCCAATTGGTCCTTGCTCCACTCGCTTTGTCACAGGCATAATAAAACTAAATTGTCGTCTGAATTATTAATAAAGTTGGCGTTTCTATTATCTATTTAAAAGCCAACGCTAATATTCAAATTGATCCAGCTAATAGTTGGATATTGATTCTACCATACAATATTGACCTTGTTATTCTCTCACATTGATCTAGATTTTCAGAAGTTGGAAAGAGAGGCGCGAATATGTAGGAAATTAAATCACCCGAACATAGGTGAGTGCGGCCGAGAGCCGACCCCCTGAGCCGAGAGCAGAGCCTTCGGTAGAGCCGGAGCTCATTGAATGTGAAAAATACATTTTTGCCGTTTCTATGAACCGATTTGTATCGATAAATAGGATTATGGGATACCATCGAAACAACTGATTATTGTCGGCAATAGAGTCGGCCTTTGATTTGGAAATGAAAGCTCGTGTTCAGAGAAACTGACGAAATGTGTTCCCAAATATACATTTATATACGTTATCACAAATTCATTGATCGCTTCCTTCTATTTATACTTTTGATGATTGCTTAACAAAACAGTGCGATTACACGATAGCATCCAAGAAGAGGGCTGTCATTACTTAATCTTCGATTTGGTCACCGGAGGGGAACTGTTCGAGGACATAGTCGCCAGAGAGTACTACTCAGAAGCCGATGCCTCCCATTGTATTCAACAAATTCTTGAATCTGTAAATCACTGTCACATGAATAATGTGGTTCATAGAGATCTCAAAGTAAGTTCTGCGAACACAATTACACTCACACTGTATATGATATTACACACTTTACATGATCACTCCATACATGGCTGTCTGCCTCTATGGCTCTATGGCTGGCAAGCCTAGATGAGCAAGCTCATTAATTATTAACAACAAATTCGTGCCATCCTTCAAATTGGCGATTAGGTCGACTCTGTTTGAATAATATCATGATATTAATGATTGCGATCGTAATGACGGTTCGCTTCATCGCATTACATCTCCAAATTGAATCTATTAAAAATTAGCCAGCCCAGTTTGTCAATCCATCTGGTTTCTCTCTCAATTCATTATTCCGTTGCGTAATGGCCAGGAGTATTGAATAATGTTTGCTCCACTTAATGATTTAGATTTAATTTGAATCATGCACTCACTTTGCAATATTGAGCTTACTCTCAGATAGTAGTTCTTGGAATAATCGCCAAATGGGATTAAATTTTAAGATTGTCGGTAATAAAATATTGGCCATTGGCGGATCTAGCTCGTCTCGTCTCGTCTCAATTCCCTCGCCATGTTGTGTCTCGGTCGTCCTCCTGTGAGCCAATCGAAGTCAATTTGCAATTCAGTAACTCATCTAAAATGTAAACACAATTATTCTATATTCAAGCAAAACATGAATTCTCGGCCGTTAAGGGAATCGGCGGACAAGACATAGATTGCGTTTCGCTCTAATAATTATAAATTGGAATTTAAGAGGACTTTAATTCGAGATTCACTGCAAATACAAATTAAGGCATTGTTTGGCAACAGTGAGACCTCAGTTCACTAATTATTAGAATCAGACGCCGAGAGGGACGACAGGCGAGAGACAGGCAATCGTTAGGGCATTAGCGCCACTTTAATCCATGACATCTTCGATTTTTGATTGCATTGATTGCACTCAAACTCAAACAGTGATGGTTTGCTTGAATGCCAGCCCAAGCCGTTATTAAACCTTTTGAGCATTGGCACAAATTTAGCTCTGAAACCGCTTAACATGCAACTTTTGCCTCTGACAATCTGACTGGTGTGTCGTACGCCTTGCCAACGCATTCTGGCAAGGCAGTGGAGTGCGGTGCACCACCACCTTGCTCACATCATTACATAAGAATTGTCCTCATATTTGATGCACGACTCGTATCACTAATGCTTCAGTTATTACTCAGTTTTGCGAATCATTAATAATAGGCAAAGGCTTTGGCATTAAAAGAGTATTTGATTGAATCGAAAATAGAATTGTTTGTTACAAGAATAATATTTGATAACTTCAACACTGACGCTATGTTTTCTCTCTTCTCTCCATCTCTACCTCCGCCCTGACCTCGCCCTCTACCTGTCCTCGCCTTGGCCTCGCCCGACCTGACCTGTCCTGGTCTCTACCACTGACACTATGTTCACTGCTGTTCCTCTGGTCCTCACTCTTCCACTCATTAATAGCCTGAAAATCTATTACTAGCGAGCAAAGCGAAAGGCGCTGCCGTCAAGCTGGCGGACTTCGGGCTGGCCATTGAGGTGCAGGGCGAGCAACAGGCCTGGTATGGTATGTATGCCTACATTTCATCGCACGATCGATCAGAGACAGAGGCTGTGAGTTCTGTGAGCGGCACTTGCGTTGGTCTAGTGATTCAATTTGGATGACAATACTATAAATGTATTAATAACTAATGGATCGGACCTATGGCTCAAGAGATGCCCAACGACTGAAAAATACTTTTATTAATATTTATTTAGTTTTCAATAATAGAAACCAACCAAAAGTCAAAATCACTTTTGCCAATCATTGCTCGCTTTAATTTTCCTTTTGTTTGCTCACTGCTAACCTCCAATCATTGAGCGCCAGGTTATTTATGTTATGTATGTTGCGCTGATGGCCGACAAATACCTTTTAAATACAATTTTTTCATCTACTTATCGATCCTGTCGTTTGGCTGATGAATAGCTGTTCTCCCACTTGACTCACATCGCACAGCTCTAGCAACTAATTGAATTGAATAGAATGTGCCTGGCTCACTACACACTGGCGTGCATTTGCAATGTTTGCTGTTGTCTCGCTCTTCATTGACTAATCGTGTGCTTGTCGTTGACGGCAGGTTTCGCGGGCACTCCTGGTTACCTCTCGCCAGAAGTGCTGAAGAAGGACCCTTATGGCAAGCCCGTCGACATATGGGCCTGCGGTAGGTGTCGCCAAGTCAACTGTGAGACCAAGAGTGCCTTCCATTCAGACAATTCTTTGTCTGACTTCAATAGAATCCGATAAATTATCAAAAGAATCTAGAACACATTTCAATTGATTTCTATGGCAAAACGTATGTCGGTTTGGATGAGCACTTTGTTCTCGCATTAGACCGAGTGATAGCTTGCAACAGCCGAGTGACATCTTGGTCCCTTCACCCCGTAGGAGTGATTCTGTACATATTACTAGTTGGTTACCCCCCGTTCTGGGACGAAGACCAGCACAGACTTTATGCACAAATAAAGGCCGGAGCCTATGATGTAAGTCATCTCTCGATTTCTCCATTCGTCGGATGTATTTTGAAATATGTCTCAAATACTAAATCAAATTTATTCTTCTCTCTTCTGTCATTGAATTTAACCAAAATTCTTTGGAAATACTGACGCCGTGAACAACAAAATGCAAATCTCATCCATCAAAATGCGGACTTAAATAAACTCGATAAATAACCGAATATATGGACCGAATGATCGAACGCAAACTTGTGCCCCGACCCAATCACCATCACCATGCTTATGGCCACCGCCATCAGTATCCATCTCCCGAGTGGGATACCGTCACTCCCGAGGCCAAGAACCTGATAAACTCGATGCTGACGGTGAATCCGGCCAAACGGATAACCGCGGCCGAGGCGCTGAAGCATCCCTGGATATGTAATAGGGAACGGGTGGCCTCCACTCTTCACAGACAAGAAACGGTGGACTGCCTTAAGAAATTCAACGCCAGACGGAAGCTTAAGGGCGCTATCCTGACCACGATGTTGGCCACTCGCAACTTTTCTAGTAAGTCAAGTGACCGCAGCCCTAGTCCTAGCTCTGCATTGACCGGTGCCTCACATTCCGGCGCTAATCAACAATAAAGCCGTTGCTTTACTCCAGTGATGATCGGTACCAACCTATCGTTGGTCTGACCGTCAGTTCCTTTAAACTTCTTCTATATTCTAATCGAGACCAATGAAGACATTCCTCTTATCTATAGCCGTAGTGATAGTGCAGTGATTGCTCACTACTCTCTGGCATGAGATTCGTCTGAATTGAGGCAGAGATTGACTGAAATCAAACTCAAATATCGATATTATTTATTAATATTGTTGTTGTTATTGTTGTCAATACAATGATAATCAAACTGTTCATGTGATTAGTGTCAGTGACGTCCAGTCCAA
>JAQGBE010001326.1:0-11582 GCA_034698225.1 Scheloribates latipes | reverse complement strand
AGAAATGTTTTTCAGTGGAAAGCACATTTTGAGGTGCGGGAATTCTACGAGTGCGAGGGGGTGCGAAAAATCATTGAAAAAACACGGTATTCGCCACTTTTTTGCGGCACATCTATTACACAATGGGTTCGGATTTTAAAAGACTATTTAGTCGGAAGACATTAAGAGCACATCTAAAGTGTTATTCAGTGGCAAAGTTTGCTGTGATTTATATGCGCGACCGGCAGTCAGGACTCAGTGCGAAGTCGTTTGTGTCATACGATTCGAAAATTATTTTGTCATAAATAAGAAGCTAAAGACAAAACTGTTGGCGAAGACGAGCGACGATTACTGTTCGGTCCGCAGCCATCCGAGCGGTTAGTCCTCCCTTTCCTTGTTGTATAAATGGCTTTTAAGTAAATTGCGGTCAAAGATTCGATCGCAACGATCGGTTCCTTACTTAACCGCTCGACAACTCTGGCGATGTGTCAACACTTTCGGCTAATTATTGAGTTTTGACGACTAATTCAAGAGATAAACCCGAAGTCAGACAATATTTTATGTTCGAACTGACTATTGATCTGAAGTTAAGTGGAATTAGTTTTCATATCAGACATCGAAAGGTCTTTACGTACGAAAAGTCTTTACTGTATTATAGGATTTGTGTCTCTTATTTAATAATAGGTTTCACCCGAAAACAGTTTCGGCTTAAAAAGTGTTTTAAAATAATTTTTGTTTTTCACTCATCAATGAGCTTCACATTTGATTTGTGCGATCGTAACGAACGTGAGATAAGAATCGTAAGAATCCATAGAATAAATGAAAAGACGATTCATTTTTTAGCCTCAAACGAGTAAAAATATAATTGAAAGCATCTCTTTTGGAAAATACTTCTCAATCATTAGGACTATTTTGAGTGTATAGCAGAGTATCGCTGAAATATGTGACGACAGATAAGATCGGATACAAATGTTTTGTCTCTTTTATTCTATGGAGAATCGCTAACATCAGCAGAGTTTGGATCAGTGGTCGCGCAGAATGGCGGGTCGGGTGCGACACAAATGATATATCGGGCCATAACAGGGCGACCAAACGGCAACGTCTCCATTGGAAAACCCAGTTTAGAGGCCAATATCTATTACAATATCTATTTGCAAGCTGAATTTGTAAACGAGCCGCTATTTTATCAACAATAATGTCGAGCAAACAAATTTTCGTCAATCATTTTCTGGCGAGAAAACAAGTGCTGAAAGAGATAGCGACGAAGCCGTGGATTGTGTGAACACATTTTGAACACTACTCTCACGTATCTATAGCTCGAAGTGAAGTCATTTAACAGAGTCTTAAACTGTCCGTTGAGACGAATATTACTTTTTTAGGAACCCATTAGTAGTCTTGGAGTTTCTTACGCTTATATTTAGGTCATCTGAATATAGCACTCGATGCGAGTCGTCCGCAAAGTTAATGCCATTCCGATCGGGAAATGCAAACCATTGGACAACACATTCAGACAAACACTTCATTCGTTCTGTTTTGACAGAAAAACTAATTATAATTTTTAGTTATATTTATTTTGTGATTAATTAAAACTCAAAACCATTTACTACTTCTCTCTCATTAACTTCTAGACAGACATTAAAGGCCAGAAAATTCATTTCAAATTCCGATTGTGTCTAAAGTCTGATGAAAGAAGAAAAATGTGATAAAAATATACGAAACGAGAGATGAAAACTGAAATAGTTTTTAATTTTTCTTTACATTTCATTGCATTGAATTGAGTTCACGGGTGGTGTCTAATAAACCGGTTCATAGATGAGCCAAATGGACGGCACATCAGATAATTATTGCCTTTCAAAGCGAAAGTGTTTTTTCAGTGAAAATTTATTCGTAAAATAAATGAAATTTTATAGAGAAATGAAAGAATAACAGAAAATTTATTCTCAATATTAGCGTTGAATTGAATTCGGAGTTTGTGTGTGAAAGCGACGACGACTTTATAGCCTTAGCCAACACTCGGCTAAACATTAGGTGAGACTCGTGTCAGCTGTGGTGAAGAGCACTGGAATAACATAACAACACATAATAATTCTGTGCATAAAATTGAAGACTAGAGACACAGAAGACTACTATTTGCAGATAAGTTATATAATATTCAGTATTTTGAGCGCAAACTACACGAAACGCATATGAAATGCCATTTAACGCACATAACCGACGACTGCGACAATCGTTAGGCAATAATCAATGAAACAAATGTTTCGAAGGAAGAGATTCTCAAAATTGATTTCCTTTGCCTTCTCTGGCACTCAATTCTCGTCATATCAGCAAAAATTATTCCAATTTTAGCCTCTCTTTTAGCCATAAAACCTAATATCAAACCATTTATTAGTTTAAATATCGTCTCAATGAATATGACTTAATCTCGAAACTAATCTATAATTCTTTTTCGACTCTTATTTTTTAACGAAAGAATAGAATTGATTTTCTTCTCTCCGTTTTTGGCCTACAATGAGATGAAAGAAAAATAATTACTTTCACTTCATCTCTGAAAATAATTCAAATTCTGAGAGAGTATTCAATATATGATTATTAGAGATATTTTTGTGCCTCAAAAGAGTAGACTATTTGAAAAATTTTTGCCCTAATATTTTCCTATTAAATGCTATAACAATAAACTCGGGCAACAAATGCTCGCAAATAGAGCCCCGAGTTATGCAATAAATTGAAATGGAATTAAAGGTAAAGAAAATGTCTTTCAAACGCAAACGGATTTGAAACACGAGTCGCGATCTAAAAGAAATTAATTCCACAAATGAAGTGCAAAAAGCTTTTAAGGAATTAATTTTCAATTGAATTGAGCGAAAGATTTGTTTCAGTGAAGACAAGCACTGATTTGAATGACACAGACGTGTCGCTAATGCCAAACATATCGCCGATCGGTTGTGTTTCGGTGGCTTTGGTTCGCCCTTTCATTCACTTAGCCATTCATTTATGTGTGAACTCATATCACACTCTTTGCCAGTCTTTGGCATTCAATGGCATCCGATTCTGAGCGCCGATTGAGGCGTTCGCAGCAAACCATTCAATAATAAGCGTTATTAAAGCGCGAACTCGAATGTCGTGTAATGCAAGTGTTGTGTCAATCCTTGGCCAACAAATATCAATCATCCGACACATAACTGCACATAACTAGCAGTCCGGTAATGGTTGGCCCATAACACCAGAAACACATAAATCATTGGACTATTATTTTACAATAAAAATTGTATTCACTTTACAACAGAATAGCAAAACGTCTTTGCCTTACACTTACGTGTATTGCACTGAAGCCCAGCAATGATTGCATCGAAGGCAAACTTTAATTTTGATAAATCGATTCAAAACACCAGACAAATGACGAACGAATCCCAATATTAAACAAATAATTCAATGTTTGCAAACATTTTTATTTTGACAAAGAATTTGACCGCACATTGAAATCAATTAATAATGAGTTTCGATAAGCATTTGGCTATCAATTCATCATTTATTAGCGTTTCCGTCAAACAAATGGTCGAAAGAGTTATTTAATTTTGTGTTTTTGTTTTATTTGGTTTTCTTTTGTCTTAGAAATGAAAAATAAGAGGCGTTTGTAATGAAAATTGATTTCTAACGCTTTGACAAATACATTATTGGATCGGATTTCTGGGCTCTCTATGACATCGGAAGACAAACTGCAGATGACATCAACAATGAATATGAATTGACTCTAAATCTCTATCAAAATCATATATTAGATTAAGAACTCTATTGCAGCGACGAATTGAACCTTTTCTTCGGCTAAGCTTTCGCTCAGAGTTTAGGTACGACTCGTTTCGCTTCTCAAGTGGTGAACGTTAAATCAAATTATTCATAAATCAATTATCAGCGAAGAAAGGCAAGAAAATTGTCGGATAAGTGTGTACTGAAGCCAATAGTGGAACCAAAAAAGCATATGTAAACCAAAGCACAAATTAATTCGCTGGCGATGAAAGTGAGTGACAAAAAATACGTAATTTTCTATAAGAATATTTGAGAAATTGAGGGCTAATATCAGTCATGTAAGCGATGAATGAATACTGGCTTTCATAAAGTGTCTGAGTGTTGGTTGTGAAGGAGTGACTGAGTATGTGATCAATAGTAGGCAATGTCGAGCGGAGGCCAACCTATGCCACTGTTGGCACACATAATGATTGTGCTATTAATTTCTTCGAGCATTTTATTCTCTAATTATCAAAACTGTTAGTTAATTGGCCAAAAGAGACACATAAATAGCGCCAAACGTGTGCCACACGACTCGACACTGAGACCGGCAATTGATCGCCAAACAGATGGCTTACTATTCTGTTTCGCCGCTATATCTGAAGCCAACAGCGATATTCATAAGGGATTCTTCGGTCTTATGGTCTTCGGTCCAACTGAAGCGACATTAGCGCAGAAAATGTTGGATAGAATGGAGAGACAAAAGAGAGAAACAGTCGAACCGATGGCACAAAATCTCTAAACAATCGCTTCGATCTTCAATTTTTTACGGATCAGACTCTGTCTCAACGGAACACAGAATTATAGCCTTAATCATTATATATGGCTTCCGAAGAGAATATTCGCTTATATTTTAGTGAAATGAACTCTGATTTGACTGATATTGCGCTGAAAATAGTTGTGTTGAAGATATTTATATGAAAGCAAGTCGTCGGCAGAAAAAAAGAGTAAATTTATGTATAAGAAGTTGAAAATCATAAGGTTTTATATGTTGTTCGGTTGGCCTCACATATGACCGACGATTGGAAACACTGTTTGTGTGCAACATCTGTAGCCCATAACGAGTCCAATACATGTGTGCCGTTCCTGTAATGCACTCTCATTTCGATCAAATCAGAGCTCTTTAGACACGGATTGACTCATCCATTAGGCGAACAATGTTTTTGCTCTGCGCTAAGGGTTTGTGTTTTGGGCCAAAGATTATATTAAATATTAATAAATATTATCACTAAAAAACAAATACTCAGTGAGTGAGTGAACGAAACAACTCCTCTGACATTCATAAAAGTGTAACAAACACTCCAATCGTTTTGTTGAGTGGCACTCAAACCGTTGCAATAATTTTTATTAATATTTTATTCGCCAAATAATTAACTCAATTTGTGCGCCGATTGTAAACAAATAGAAGATTAGCACAGATTCTGGTATTATCTCAGTATTTATGGCCAAAAATATAGTTTATTGAAATTGCCAAGCTCATTTTGTAGCATTTTATATAAGCCATACTCGACATAATTAACCGGCAAATGTTCAATAAAGAAATTCAATATCAGTTCTGACGCTGTGTTTGGGTTTACATTCTGTCCCCAAAAAGTGTTCATAAAATATGATATAATGTAATAAAAAAGAATAAAAAATTGTGAATAAAATAAACTTTGAATATGAAGAGCAAAACGAATGCAATGAATGGGTTATATAATTAAGTATTGTATTCAAAGACATTAATAGGACTGCGGTTTTGGTCGACAGTCATAATGGGCAGCAAAAGCCTATTTGCTTTTTGCTCACAAAACCCATTGTGCGCTCAAATGTTTGATCCGAACGCCAATAAGTTTTGAGAATATATACACAGAATTGTAGTCTTACAGAGAGATAATAGAATAGATAGAAGCGAAGCGAACACACGAATCGGTGTACTATCGGAATGGAAGCAAAAGCGAAACGAAATTACATTATTTACCAGAGAAACAGCCAATGATAAGGCAGTCATAAGAGTTGCATCACAGCCAAGACCATTGACTACACCAGCGAAGGATAGAAGAGCTATCGGAGGATAGACTGATGAGACGAAGACTCACACGAAGCTCACACTCGGCTCAAGTGTTTCACGTCTTCTAATTCACTCAAAAAAGAGCAACAAATCAATAACCGAGGAATGTATTGGTCTCTGTAATGTGCCAGTAATGCAGTCCTCCTTAGATTTCATTATCATTGCAGCCATTTATTGCTAACATTTAAACTCCCGAATCGATTCGATGGCCATATTTGCGCTCTCAGTCACTAAAACTCTAAACAAAATGACTTTACATTTAGACATTTGAAAAATGTTTGGCACAAAAAACTGGAGATAATATCTGAATCCAACAAAATGATGGTTTGTGTAATGTCTGATCTGAGCTGATAACTTGGTCACTATGCGTGTGTGCGCACCATCTGAGTCCATTTAGAGATTGAACGCGAGTTGAGTTGGCATTTTATCATGATCAAATTTGTTTTGCACGCAAGCAGACCAACAAAAATACGCGTTTCTCGAAGTTATTTCATAAGCAGAGGTTCCGGTCGGCGAGAGATATCCCCAGCAGAGCAACAGTAGACTCAATTCAATTAATCGCGAGTGTCTTCTCCCTGAAGACACGGCTTAAGTCGATTCAAATCATAGCGTAATTCAATTCATTGATGATATCAATTGTTGTGAATTTAATAATTTATAGCAGCGCTGGTCTGACCTCTCATATCGATCACGTTTTTTGTGCTGCCCTCAGATTCCAACACATCCCACACAACGTCTCGACATTAATATTTGACACAAATAACCCACATTTCACTCGATATCCAACACATTATTAGCACTTTTATTCTGAATAATAGAATTGCAATAAGAAAGCGATTAAATTTTTGCCAATTCTTTGTGTCTGATATGAAGAGAGAAATATAATATTTATTCTTAAAGTGCATTCGCTTTTGGCATCAATTCAAAGGAGAGATTCCTCGCTGACTGAGGCCTTTGTCTGAAGCAATAGACGGAATAATATTTGAATAAACTTTAATGACATTTGTTGTAGTGATGCAACTAATAAATGATCAATACTTTGCAAGACAGCTCAGCTCCGGTGGGAAGCGATTCTGTGGTGAAGTATATTATTCACTGTCAAAAAATGTGATCACATTTTGCGGGGATTTTTCTGCTGAAGTTTAAGTAATGCAAAATCAAGAGATAAGTATTACTCGAGACAAGAGATGAGAATAGAATGAGACGAGTATTCGAAGAGTGAAAACAGTTTTTCAATATTTCGCTGCCTTTTGTAGTAAAGGCTGGTCTGAGTTGTGATCGGGAGCTAAGTTCAAGTGTACGCTCACTTAAACCTGCAAATCCTTACAGCGTATGGCTTATGAATATTTCATATTTTCTTTATATTTTGATTTTTTATATAAACATTTTTTGCCTTTTCTCTCTCCAAATATATTTAAATCGATAGGAAAAATATGTTTAAAACGATATGACGAGTGCCGACTCTGGAGAGGGAGTGGGAGTCGTCTTTTGGCTTTCGGATAACGAGTGAGTCCGGACTCTCGACTCTTGACTCGAGTCAAACAATTGATTGCGAGTCAAACCATTTTCTGCTAAATACGAGAAAAGGCGTCTCAATGTCGGTCCCAAACGTTTTGGTTCAATAATGTTGGAAATGAAGTGAAAAGGCATTCCTCTCTCGCTCTCATCGCTATTTCCAGATACGATTCTCTGTCTCCGAACGCAACGACGATCTCATTCTTCCCACTCTTTGCTGGCAAACGATTTCCCATTAAAACCATTCTTTAAATTACATAACATTTCGTTTTATAAGAATTAATTATCACTCATATCAAGACATGGCTATGGCTTTCACTGCAACACCAGTGCACTAATCCTAGACTTTAAACATCACTATCATGTGATTAATTCATATCCATTTCGTGTGTTCGCAGCCCTAATGCACACACATTTCATTCAATTTGTGTGTAATCAACACAAATGAGTCGCAACGAAGAGCCAAAACGATACTATTGTTCATCTGATTATCGATTTCTCGCAATTAGACTATTTTCTAATTTTACGAATTATCTGTTGAAATGAATCTCCGATACTTCGATCGCAATTTGCATCCATTCATACAAACACTACAACCGATTATCATAACGAGAGCTAAAATTTGGATTCGAAATTGATTTTATCTAAAACAAAGTTTATTATTCACTCATCACTTCGGGTATCACTTATTATATTAAAAGTTGTGTTCAGTCATGACTGCATTCACGGCTTTCCTGTTGATTATGGAATGCATGACATTAAGGCTTCGCATCGGATCTCAGTTCGTTGGTTCACATAATAACCTGCTTTTGGAACAAAGACTCTCTCTCTCTCTCTCTCTCTCTCTCTCTCTCTCTCTCTCTCTCTCTCTCTCTCTCGCCGTCTTTCTCTCCCTTCCGAGTCGTGTAACGGTTGGAAGACATCGAGAGATGAAGATTGGAAGCCATTAAAAACTTATGTTCATATCGTCGAAGTGTAAAACAAGAGTCTATCCGTTTAAGTCGTATCAGTCTCTGATGTGATCTCTCACTGAAAGCTATTTCTCGAACAAAATCGTATTTCGGAGTAACTTATTATAAAATGAAACCAAAAAAGAAATTGAAGGCAAGAGTCGACCCGAAAACTCAATGCACTCAGCAATCGATAGCAGCAGTGCTTTCAATCACTTGTGATTGTCGACAACGACAACAAAGGAGCCACTGATACAAATTAGTCGGACTGAATTAGATAGAGCCCCAGCACAGCACAGCACACATTTGTCACACACCGCCACTGACTCCCAATCACCGCCAGCTCTTCACAAATGAGAAATCAAATAACAACAAAAATATTGAATGAAAAATAACTGACAAAATGTTTGGCCGAAAAACGCCATTTCCGTTGAGGCAAATGTTTCATATGATTGTCAAATGATTTCTTGTGCCGAACGTTCACTCGAATGAGTCGAACAACAAGAAAAGCAAAAATGAAAAAATCAAAACTTTTTCTTTTGGCGAAACATTGTATCGAAGATTGCATTGAAATGCTATTAATGTGGAAAACATTTATTTGAGGCGATATTTCAATGTCTGTGGGTATGTGAAACACATCGGGCACAAGCCAGTGATGGCCAGTGATGGCCAAGATCACCTCCGGATCGCCGCAGATCACGTCCATCTCGTCTGCAGCCAGCATTGGCCCAAATAGAGTGGCAGACGTTCATAATCTGATGAACAGAAGCAAAGATTAATAGAAAATATGAGCGCTTATGACATGTCTGAGACCAAGAGCACCAAAGAGCAGCTCAATAATGTCAGAGTCGGCCAAAAATTGAGGCCAGTCTTGATCTGCAGCGATGAGCAGACATCAGCCGAACGCGAGTTGTGTCTGCGAAAGGCATCACTTGTGAAATGCATTAATGTTTTTGTACTTTTTGTCTACTCTTTTGAGTCGAGCACTCGATATAAACAATATTTTTTCAGACCTATTAGTTTTGGTCCAATAAATAGCCAAAAAATTTGCTAAAACGTTAACAATTTGTTTGATGCCGACTATTCATAAGCTTTGGGCGAATATTCAATAATTAAATATATAATAAACGGAATTTTTTTGCTCCAAAAACAGTGCCAAAAGAGTGTAGTCGAGAGCCGGCGCTCATCTCATCTCGAGTCCAGAGCTCTCGATTGGCAATTCATACGAGTCTGCAATTCATTGTTCTTATGGCATGAAAATTCATTTTATACTTGTCTTAACACTTAATTATCTAACATTAGAGCGAAACAAATACTGGTTATCAGACAAAGCTTTTATGTGTAACGACTGGGGAGTTGTCAATCACACCAGCGGTTCGTCGACGCTCTGCCTTAGCCTAAGCCCCCGACTCCACAGATCCGGAACTTACGAACACTGAATATTTGAATATATTTTCATTAAAAAAGCAGAAAAGAAATGAACTCAAATGAAAGCACTGTATTGGAGGCAAACAAAGGCTTTTATCTGCAATTCATTGCAAAAATATATATATCTGTCTCATTATGGCATTACATGCGCAGCGCTGGCAATGATTAGAAAAAATGAATTGCTAATGATGATAGATCTCGGTCTCAATCCGCAATTTAATTAAATGTCTGCACAAACACATCAACAAAAACTATTAGCTTGCTAAACTAAGCACTAGGCTCACACATAGACACTGCAGTCATTGTAATAAAGCTTCACACAAATGAGAAAGCTCAATTTGGAGCTAACAGCAGAAGTGGTTCGATCGAGACTTGAGTCCCATTATCAGTGATAAGGACAATGAGTTTGCGACACATTTTGTTAGGTTTCGCACCTCTCGTACGACTGATGTCAGTAATGGATCGCTCGGTAAGCCTTTCGCAGCGAATTTCAATCCATTAATATTTAGTGATGCGTGTGATTGAAAGCCACAACACTTGTCTCTACAATAAGATTCAGCCTTTTTTCCGATTCAAGGCATGACTGGCGTCACAGAGAAAGCACAGACTGTGTGCCACACAATAGACAAATACACTGATAGTCGCGAAACGGCTTCTTTGAAATTCTAATAAAATTCCCAGTTTTTCAATTTGTTTGTATTAATAGTGTTCGAGTCATTCAAAAGCTCTTCATTTAGAAAATAGGCAAACAATGAACGAAAGGAGTGGAAAATCTGGGCTTCGATAACATGATCGGGGATTAAACGGTCTGATTATGAATAACATAGTGTCGAGCATCTGATCGATCGCTCATTTCGTGGTCCATATTCTCGACTCTATCGGCATATTTCCAAAAACATAGTATTGATTCCAACACTAATACATTGTTTTGCAGAGCGAACGGAATTTTCTTAGAATTTTATTGCAGATTCTTTGCCTTTAGAAACGAATTCGAATTCTCGTTTTATAATGAATTCGATGGCAATAACCAGAGAGAGGATCAGCTGACGAATGGCTGAAATACACCAGAGATTTGAATACAATGGCAGACGAGCAGTGAAAAAGGCGTTCAGTATTATTGTTAATATAATTAAAAAGAATACAAATAAGAGAATTAATTAGATTGAGTTGTGCGGTGAAAAATTAAGAATTAATCTTTTAATTAGATTAAGATTGCGATCGCAATCACATCAGAGTTTGCGCTAATAGTCAGACATTTGGGGATCAGAGCCAACGAAACAAAACTAAAACCGGAGACCAAACGAGAGAATGAATTTCATATGAGTTAACGTGATTTCAATAATTGTAAAGCAATTTAATTGTTGAGACAATTCCTGGAGTCAGTGATCGCTCCACTGGTGAGCGAACCTTCCGATGTAAGACCAGTCCAGTCGGTGTCACACAAGCCGTAAGGAAATGTACACAAAAATGGAATTCCGTTTATTCGCTATTAAGTGTTCGGTCATTAGTCCTAATTTAATTCGACTTCTGGAGTGAGTCGGCAGTAGTTTTGGATCAGTAGAGGAGTGGAAGCACTGGTGCTCTGTATTTGCAATTTTCCTCTCCATCTCTTCCTATCAAAGATTAACTCTCAATATTATACTCTCTTTGGTTGTGATTCGAAATACTTTTTTTGTTGAACATTTTCTTATCCTTACATTGGGTTTACATTATAATCGATCGCATTCTCCGCACCAAAAAAGGAAAGGAAAACCAAATGAATTATCAATGCATTCAAATTACGATACATTGAAGACAAGTGTTGTTCAATGGCTGGCCTTATATCGGAAATTATAGTTGCGATGCGAACAACGCTTTCAACGCAAAACATCACTAAATTG
>JAQGBE010001325.1:0-11583 GCA_034698225.1 Scheloribates latipes | reverse complement strand
TATTACTGAGAACGGGCTTAAAGTCAATGATTAATATCAATATTTGCAGTCAAAAGCATTTGTTCTGCAATTCTTCAAATGCCGGGTAAGTTATGTTTGCGCTGAAGGACTGTTTCTGAAGATTCGGTTGCAATTAATTTTAGGCACTGTTCTCAACATTCGGAACAGCACTCAATCAGTTGGATGTGATGTGAATGTTGTTTGGATGAGACTCGACTCGACTCTCGACCGACCGTTGCATTCACTGGTCATTGCATTCCCTTCTCAGCGAAATTCCATAATTAAAACGATTTGCATAACGAAAATGATATTATAATTTGTTAATTGCTTTTAATATTATTTATAAAATACATTAGCATTTGAATGCCATCGAGTGTTACAAATATGGAATTCTAATGATAATATTTATCACTTGAGTTATCGCACCTCGAGTTCCGTTACTTGCATTTCAAAGACCAGAATTTAAGCGAAATCTAACCAAACAATTGGCTATCAAATGACAAATAAGTTTTGATACAAATAAGGCGTCGATTGCGCTGTCGATGGCTCGATAGGGAATCAATTAATTGAATTGAAGACCAAATTGCAAACAAACCGAATGTTGTCCTCAGTTTGCAAACTGATTGGAAGCAAATATTTGTTGCTTGAGATAAGACAACACTTGAATCTTCTCAAGAAATTCGATCTAAAATACGAACGAATTCTTAGACTTATCGAACATATGGTTCTCGAGAAGCGATTCAATTGAATGTTTGCAAAAATAAGAGAAATAATTTTGCGATGATATGAATGGCGATAACGGAATGCAAATCTCTGTTCAGTGTTCGCCAGTATTGGGACTGACTCTCGACGAGCGCTCACTTCACGGATTGCCCAACACTTCGCGCAAAATGACTTATCGCTAAATAAATATGAGATTCGGAAAAAGTTTTTTAATTTATAGACACTTAAGATATGACGGAAAACAATGTGGGAGTCATTCAGTCCTTAACTTATTCTGGTTTTAGTTTTAGTCTTACCTTTCAATGAATTATTCTATGAATTCAAACGATTTGATTCATTAAGTTTTGGTCAAAAAATGTTGTCTTAATTGATAATTATTTCCAAATATGCAATGATTGGTAAAACCAAACCATTAAATGATAGCCAAATCGTGTTCTCGTTTTGCAGCCGTTTATTGATTATATCAATCGATCGATAAAACAAATTAATATAAAATACTTTTTTAAAAATTAATATTTTATTTTAAATCTTATATAGAAATCTATAACTCTTTATAAATGTTTAAATATTTTACAAATTATTTCTTTTTTGTCAATAAATTTACACAAATTTTGGTCAAAGTTTTTATGAAACAAGAAAAATGAAATTAATTAATAAGAAATGAATTAAAGGAATAATAAAATTCAAATCCAATTCTGAAAACGATTTGAAAATATAAGTAAAAAATGCGATTAAAGTCTGATTCCATTCATGGTTTGCGGTTCGGAGTTATGACAAAAATTTGACGGAAATTATAATTAAATAGAAAAGTATTGAAAAATAAAGAATTAATATTTGGTTTTTGGGATAAGTGTTGACAGAATTGAAGGCGAGTTGAGTCGAGTCGGCAGTGAATGAGTCGCAAAGTATTTATTACTTTAACGCTATTTAGCTGTGATTTGATGTCCGAAAGTGTTGTACTGTTTGTGTTGGAAAACATCAGTTAAACGACTAGTCTTTCAAATGCTTTACAAATCACATTCGATTCGCTCGAATCAAATGTAAAAATAATTCTCAAAGTTATTGAACGACGGCTTCAGAGTCGGCGAATGTATTGATTTAGAGGTGACCTCGTCTTTGGTCTTCAGATGAAACATCACATTTCCGGACCGGTCGAGCGTCTTAGCCCAGGGTAACTATCAATAAGTAATGAACACAACAGATGTAAACATTTGATTATGTAATGAGAACTCAAATAATGTGATAACAAAATAGTGAGAAACCAAACGAAACGAAATGAAAGCAAAAGCAATGCAAACAAACCTCGCGTTTCCTTTTGGGAAACTCTTCGGAGTTGAGTCTCAGTTGAAAGACGCAAATGTCTGGGTTCGGCCATTCAGACTGTATGGCCAGAGGTATGTCATTGCAACTCAGTTTGCGTTCGCCTAAGAGTCAAACGAACCGATCGATCAATTGGTGCCGTCTTTGCAACAGTACTTACATTTACGGGACGGACAGACTTCATAGATCGCGAACTTCGAGGTCTTTTCAGTCAAGTTGTGACAGTTGAGCAACAATTGGATCACTTCTTCGACAGTCGTTCGGTCAGAGAGAAGAAGACTTTTGTAGAGCGACTAAAAATATACACAAATTAGTCATTAGTTGTCTGTGAATAGATGTCTCATCAGTGGTAAGCCATACCCCAGACATGAGGCAACTGTCGTATATCTTGATGAGACCTCCGCACCGAGTCATTAGCGAAAACCTTTTAGTAATTAAAATAAACACATTATTCTCTATTTGTGATTCATTTCCTCAAATATTACTTCAAATCTTTCTGCGGATAACATGAGTGAAGAAGTGCGGGACTCGTGTCGTCGTCCAAAACCATTACACTCCGGATAGGAATGCCTGGAAAGTCATTAAATAATTAGATTTAATTGTATTGCAGTTAGAGATGACTCGGATTACCAACTGATAGACAGACATCACTCATATCATTAAACTTGAGTTCCAAGACATTACTCGATATGACAATCGTTTAAAAATTCTTCGGACAGAAAGCGTTAACTCTCGGACTCAATGGGACCGACATTTGGGACGTCAGACCCCGTTTGTCATCATTTGATTTGATTTGAGACCGAGTTTTGCATTTTGATTAAATTTTGTTTTAATTCTCTCAGTACTTAACCCCAAATAATTATGATTTGCTTTTTGTTCTCAATTAACAGTCAATAATAGCTTCCGTTCCCCTAATTAATCGATTGTGTAATCAATTAGTAATCTTTTGCTTTGTCCCCAGAGATCAACAAATAATTTCTAAGCAATTCAATGCAGAAATATTTGACACAAATATTGGCCGAAAAGTTGAATGAAAGTCAAAGTGAAAGCAAAAAAATTGGAAAATATTTTGTACGAAAAAATTTCTAGTTTTTTGTGTAAGAAGTCGTTCGACAAGAATCTGATGAATGAAAAAAGTGGTGCCTTTTGTGCAGTAATTTCAAAGAGAAGGCAATCATTTCACACCAGTTCTAAAGCCGAGGGATAGCCAGGAATGGTTAGACAAGAGGTTGGGCTCGAGTTTCAGGCAAAATGAATGCCTAATTCGGAGCTCTCGGCGATCCTCGCGATTGTGAGCCAGAAATTGACGACAAAATACTCTCCAATTTAACTATAAAATGTCGATCACTTGTCTCCGACTGATCTCTTGGCAACTCTAATCTCGCTCACCATCTGAATCGTTGAACTAAATTATCTATTCTTCCATTCGAGCCCTTACTTCAGGAGTCCATTGAGGAGACAAGCATTTTATGGGCCGAACAATACCACCAAAATCTGGTTCTATTGTCGAGACATTGACTCAAAGAATTTCATTGTCTTCTAAATGTAGTTTCGGTTGAGTTTTGTTTTTGTTTCTCACAAATGACTCAAAAGTCCGTATATTTCACTCATTACTGGATATAGAGAACAGAGTTATTGAGAGAAGACTTCATTGGAAGTGAAAAACGATCAAAGCTTTTACGACTTCCTCCTCAGACTTGACTTCAATGACTCCAATAATGACAATCTTCTGACGAATCATTCGATACATAACTAATATTTATCGACACTTTCATGTTCAAAAAGTTTATCACATTTTCCTCAACTCTTGGATAACTCATGAATTATGAATGCTTAGGCGCTATCAGTGGCCATAACTGCGATGTCTTATCGCTGCCATCCATGGCATCCATACCTGTTTGCCTAATCCAGACCTCGAGTGTCAGGTAAAAGAGATTGGGATCTCTGTGTTTGAGCCGAAACTTATTCAACAGCATTCGCACCACTTCTTTGCTGGTCGTCTGGGATGTGACCGAAAGCGTCTTATACTCGACGTCCGAACACAAGACTTTGGAGTATATTTTGATGACCACCTGAAGGACGAGAGATAATTGAAATCAAATTCTTATTCATTATTTGATAAAATCGAGGGAAAGCGCAGAGAAGGCAATGAATGTGCAAATTGTGACTGAAATTAATGGCTTTTCGGCTCAATATAAGTGTAAATGCAGTGAAAAGTGATTAGAATTTTGTAACAAATTGTGTTTTAAGTATTCGTCAGTTTATGTAATCCAAAGCGTTTGGAAACTAATTTAGTAGAGAATCGCAATTCGTTTGATTGGTTTTGCTATCATCAGAGCCTATAATCTGTTTGCCAGTGGTCTGAGTGCTGATGAGGGCATTCCTTTGTCAGCACCACTACAGTAGCACTAAATTAAACTTTGAGCGGAAAAGGCGTTTTGCATTCAAGTCATTAATATAACCAATTTATTCCTCGATCATTATATAGGCCTTCGCTTTCGGACACAACTGTCGCCAGAGTTGGCATCGCTTCAAAACACACGGAGCGGAGCGAAAGTGGAAAGTCATCGAAGTCGTGGTCAAATCAATAATGTTATGGCATCTCATTAATCGGCGATTTTAGTTATGATTTAAGAGATTGGAGCGATTCGAGTGCTGGCAGTGTTTGGGTGTCACTCCTCACTCCTAAATCGTTATTTCGATAGTTGTGATGATAGCCTATGCAAGCGTTAGATATATTTTTTGCCTACATTTCTCTACACAACTGCTAAGCTATCCTACAGTAAAAGCAAAAGTCGAGCCAAGAATGTGCTACCAGTTTGGGTCCATTGCTGTCCTGTCCCTAAATTATAGTGAAGAGCGCCGCACATCCAAAGCCTAAGGCGTTACGCAATGAATGAAAATATATTAGTCGTACAGAAACACTGAAATCCATTGCATGGGAAACGAAACATCAAAATGACGCTCAGGTATGACAATTGGCTCTTCGCTCCACTGTTCCCTCTGTTCTGAAGCTCTTGCTCTTTATGTAAGGGTAAGAATAAAAACTCAATTAAGACCTGAGACTCCTTTCCAGCGCTTAAATCCAACCAATTAATTGAGAGAATGCGCTCAAAACACGGCTTTTGAAGAGAAAATTAGTCTAAGAAATGGTTTTCAATGCACAAAAATTCTTATTAACCGCTCAACGAATGACAATTATTTTAATAATCTTTGACTTCAAATATGAGTTTAATTTGAAAATAATGACAACTCTTCTAAAGGAAAGTTTCTCTAAAGGAAAATACGTTTGACTCTAAATAAACGACAATTTCATTGTATTATTAATGCATTTATTTATTCGTCTAATAATTAATAATAAAATTTATTCTCCGGTTCTCGAGATTTAGTTCACTTTTCACGCCAAACAACTTCCATAATGTGATTAAAAGTTAATTTTCATCCCAATTAAGTGATTAGCCGTTTGAAGACAAAGGAGAAGAATTGGTGTCTCGTCTGGAGTGGTCTCGGATTTGGTCTTATTGTCGAATTGACTTCAATTTATTGAATGCGCTGTCAGTTCGCAAAACAAACACCAAAAGTCGCCATTAATTGCGATTAAGGGGTGACATAACAACCGACTAATTACTCGAGATATGGGTTGACAAACAAAGTGATGGACGGAATCGAGTCGAGTCGAGTCGAGTGAACCGAATTCGTTGATAATAACAATCACTTTTGCATACAATCGGAGTCCAAATAATTAGTCCGACAGTTGAAAACACTATAATGTGTTCATCTGTTTCTCAGACACTATCTCATCGCTAAGGATATAATCGTACGAATAATTAAATCTCAAAATAAACTCAAACTTAATTCAAATTACAGAATGGCATCCAAATTGAGCCCCAGTTGTGTGCGGAGTCCGGACGGCCATTACGGCCGAGAGATGTGCATAAAAGGGCTTTGCATTCATCGACCAAATTAGCAATGAGTTAACCAAAAAGAAAAAGTAGTTAATGCCGAATAAATTGCTCCTTGGCTTCACTTGGTTGTTCACTTGGCTCGCATTAGGCTAATTCTGAGGCCAATATATTCTCGCAATTTGGCTCTAATATCGACACTCCTTTGTCTGGCCGCTAATGAACTAGTAATGGAAGTCTTGCTGGGGTTGAGAACAACTTGTAAGAAGTGGTCTAACAATGCGTTTAAAGGTCCAAACGTCTGGTCAGAAGTCCAGATGAGCTGAGATTTAAAGGGAAGCCAACTGTTTGTAAATATTATCCTGAAGACAGACCAAGAGAGCCAGAGCGTCAACAAAAGCCATTTCACAGACCAATTGTCATACGGGAAGCCAGACTTCCCCTGCAATACCCCTTCAGACGAAACGAGAAGGACTACGCCTTCGTTAGAATCATACGTTTCTTTCAATATCGGATCCGTAAGCGAGGACTGGCAATAAGGGGCAGACTTTTGTGTCGCTTATTATAACAGCTGTTCTGTATTCAGCCAAAAGTTGTGTGCATTGAGAGGTCAGCTCCGGTAGAGCTCGCTTGGAGAGGGCTATAGGCGAGCACTGGTAGGAAACGCACGAGTCCTGCAGTCCTGTGCGGGACTACAAGAGACAGGAAATGGGATGAGGGGTCCACCAGATGGGAAAAGGGGACCTCAGATCCGATACTGACTGAGGCATTGACTGCCGCAGAGTCAAGACATCCGACTCTGGACTCGAACTGTGTGTGTCGTGTCTTAAAAGTCTGAGAGATAAGAGATGTGAGACTGAGTTGCGATTGAGAGTGAGGTCCGATCGGAGAGTCAGACAAACGTATAGAGAATTGCATTGCATTTCATTGCATTGGATTGCGTTCCGAATGCCAGTCAATTATGTCTGTAATGAAGAGTTGCCATAATTGCCAGAAAGACCTACCAATGAAATGACATCAAGTGATGCGTCGCGAGGGGACTGACTGTCGCTTATGTCGACTGCAATCACGAATACATGAGAATAGTGACTGCTTTTTATATTAAATCTTTTGGTCTACAAAGTACTTCCAAGTTATGTCGAGTATTGGACTTTTGTGTCAATAGTTTTGAACATTTTTTCAATTAATGGCAAAAAGCTATCAATCAATAGAAAGTAAGAAAAGGAATTCCAATCAAAATATTTCTAAATAAACGCTTCCATAAAAAGACTTAGCGTTTAATTCAGAGACCGATTCAGTTAAAGAGTGTTTTCATTGATGCCTGGCTTAAAACAAATTAGGAGAAAACGATTTGCGATTCGAAGCCTTCAATCTGCTAAAGAGATTGCCTTCAAATACATTGGGCTTTCGATCACAGCCTCGGCTCTAATGATAACTCAATCGATGCCAGTCTTCAGGCAATGAACACGATTTGCAAACTTTGGCTCCACTTTTGGATAAATTATGAAACGATAATAATATCAATAAAAATGTTATAATAATAGTAATGAACTGAAGTGAAGTATAAATAACGAATAGTCGGATAACAAACGCATTGTTTGTTATGAAAGACAAATATCACTGAAAATAATTAATTGATAGGAAAAAACTTTTTTCAGTCTCTCAGGTCTCACACAAACAGAGAGTTCTCGTTATGAGAGCCTTATGTCAAATGACTTTTTGTTTGGCGAAACGCTTCACTGACTTTAGAGATGTTTTGTTTGCAGTAATAAATAATAGAGTTTTCAAAACACAAACAGAATTTAAATTTTTCAAAAACTCTGTTCCAATGCTAGCCTTACATATGAGCCGAAGTCCTAAAGTTGATCGCCTTTTGAATTGATCTCAAAGTTCGCAAAAGTCTTGATTCAAAAGTTATGCAAACCTTTTGGAGTCCGATGTCGTGAATGGATGTCTCGGATGAAGAGCGCGACGATCGGGACGTCTCTTCGTGGCTGTCATTAGACGAGCCGAACATTACACTACTGTTGACACTAATAGTGTCGGCACTGAGAGAGTTGAGGGTTCGGGTCGACACATGTTTAAGCATTTCGGAACATCAGATGTCTTGTGGTGTCCGCAAAACAAACTTCTAATCAACACATTGGCAGAGGAGTGGAGTCGAGTCGGACTGGACTGGAGTGGGACTGACGGCGACTCTGGCTTTCAATGCACTGAAAGCTGACTGAAAGTGGCGTTCAGTGAGGAATGCGATCAACGCTTGGCTTCACTTCAGTCTGCGATCACTCATTGCTTCCCTCTCTCGACGCTCAGACATACCGTCGAAGCCGAGGACCGGACTCTCAGTGCTGGCAAATTCAATGATTGCCACATCACTGACACATTGTTGACACCGTTGTGCCACTGATTACCGTATCTTCGCATCAGTTTCCAAGAACAACACTTCCGGTGATCACTCGACACATTCACCATCACTGAGACAATCTGTGCCAAATCGGTGATCACATTCCAAGACAATGGACGAGTTGAGTCAACTTCGCAACAGAATCGCCGAACTGGAGGCTCAGCTCCAGAGCCAACCCAAGACCATTGTCAGACCAAAAGTGGACCAAATGAGTGCCGAAGTGGTCGATTCCAATCCTTACAGGTATTAATAGATGTCATCGATTGTAATCATGTCTTTAATCCACTTTTTCGGTCAAATTAATAGCCGTTTAATGGCTCTGAAACGGATGGGAATCGTCGATAATTATGAGGTGATTATCGTCTTCGTGACCATTAGAACGTCTAATGTCTCGATATTAACACCTCTTGTGTTTGGTGTCAATTCGGGTCAAGTGTTCAATAAAACATATGTTAGACGACAATAAAAACATTTGATCCCATTCTTGAGCCAACACTCAAATAATTATTTTTATTGCAGAAAATCCGTGACTTTTCAGTGGCCATCGTCGGAGTGGGCGGAGTCGGGAGTGTGACCGCAGAGATGCTGACCCGATGTGGGGTCGGAAAGTTGATACTCTTTGACTACGATAAGGTCGAGTTGGCGAACATGAACCGACTCTTCTTCCAACCGCATCAGTCGGGTCTGTCCAAAGTGGTGGCCGCACAGCACACCCTCGCAAACATCAATCCGGACGTCCAGTTCGAGACCTATAACTACAACATCACCACAATTGACAATTTCAACGACTTTCTCAATCGGATCAAAAGCGGAGGCATCGGTGGCGGCAAAAGCGTAGACTTAGTGCTCAGTTGTGTCGACAACTTCGAGGCCCGAATGGCCATAAACACGGCCTGCAATGAACTGAACCAAACCTGGTTTGAGTCGGGCGTCAGTGAGAACGCAGTCTCCGGTCATATCCAATACCTGAGACCGGGAGAGACGCCTTGTTTTGCCGTATGTTCTGAACCTCTTCTCAACTTATCTCAGTTTAACCAAATGTCTGTTCCCATAGTGCGCACCCCCTCTGGTCGTGGCCTCTAATATCGACGAGAAGACCCTGAAGAAGGAGGGCGTGTGTGCAGCAAGTTTGCCGACAACTATGGGCATTGTGGCCGGTCTTCTGGTGCAGAATGCCCTCAAATATCTGTTGAAATTCGGATCAGTTACTCCCTATTTGGGTTACAACGCCTTAGAAGACTTCTTCCCGACTCTGGCAATGAAGCCGAACCCCAATTGTGACGACCCGTTCTGTGTTAAGCGACAAAAGGAGTTCAACGCTTTGCCCAAAAGTCAAACTCAGGTCACTGTAGAGACGGAAGTGGTTCACGAGGACAACGATTGGGGTATTAGTGTCGTCGACGAGTCGGCGCCCGTCGTCGAGAACCTAGAGGTCAGTTCGGGAGTGAAGTTCGCTTACTCGCAGAGCACATCCTCGCAGTCCAATGAGATGAGCGGAGAGAGTCTGAGAGCCGAGGGTCAGGTCGTTGAGCAGTCGTTGGAGGAACTGATGGCACAAATGAAACAATTGTGAAATTTATTCATTTGCCGAGAAATTGTGTTAAATATCGAATTGAGTATAAATAAGTAAACATTTTTTGGATCTATTTTTCGATAATTAAATAAAAGGAATCGAAATTTGTATTTATAATTAAAATTATAATCATTTTATACGACACTCAAAACGGAAAGTTATTGAAACTGAAGCCGTGATGACCCGAATGCTGTCCGCCTCCGCCCTGAGAGAACGTGTAGTGGAAGGGGCCCTGACTTGAGCTATAACCCGGTTGTCCACCACTACTCCAAAACGCTTGGAATAGATTACTCGGATCGAAGTCGGCTTCCATTCCGCCGCCCTCTAAGTCGGCGCCGGTGTCATATCGGGCCCTCTTCTTCGGGTCTGTCAGCACAGCGTACGCCTCACCGACTGTTCAAACGGATTCAATCAGTTATTAGTATTGAGTAAATCGGTCGCTCTTTGCGGCCAACAATCGGATCAACACTTACTCTCTTTGAACTTCTTTTCGTGCTCTTTCTTCTCCGCTTCTGAACCGCTGGTGTGTCTGTCCGGGTGGTGATCGAGTGCTCTCTTCTTGTAGGCCTTCTTAATCTCGTCTTCGGATGCATTCTTAGTGACGCCAAGAAGTTTGTAGTAATCCTTTCGTTTGGACTTTTTGAGCTCTAGTTTCGCGTTATCTAAAAGTTGTTTGTGTTCTGAAACGAAGAAACTTTAGTACAACTCATAGATTGGTTAACAATTCGGGACAAACCTCTGGTCTTATCCTTCTTATAGACATATTCGTAGTCTCGAATCGCTTCGTCGTATTGTTCGGAATCCATGTAGAGTTTGGCTCTTCGGAGGTATGCCTTATTGTAGTTCTCGTCATACTTGATGGCTGTGGAACAGTCTTCGATGGCTTCGGTTACTTTGTTGAGTTTCAGGTAAGCGATCGATCGATTGAAGTAAAGCTTAGCGTTGGTTAAAGTGTTCATCGGATCGATGAGCAGAGCTTTGGTGTAGATATTGACCGCGTCCTCCACTTTGTTCTCTTTCAGCGCATCGTTTCCTTTCTGTTTCTCCGCCAACAGCTGTTTAGCGGTCTTATAGACCTTTTTGGCCTTTTCGTGGTCGGGGTTGAAGACCAGCACCTGCTGGAAGTGCTGGAAGGCCTTCTCCACGTTGTCGGTGTAGTAGAGGGCCAGACCCCTGATGTAGATGGCGTCCGGGTTGCGGCTGTCGCCGCGAAGTATGTCGTTGACGATCTCCTGGGCCTCTCCGTGCTTGTGGAGGAAGATAAGGCACTCGGCCTTCCGTAGTTTGAGGGCTAGACTTTCGGTCGCAAATTCCAACGCCTTCTTGATGTTGAAGAGCGCCGACCGATAGTCCCTTTTGTCGAAATACTTTCCATAGTCTCGAATATGTTTGTCTAAAATGTCTAAATTTCTCTTTTCTTGTGATATCGACGCGTTGTTCGGCTCCAGAGCTTTGGCTGCATCGAGACTCCGGGCAGCGGACGTGATATCACCGAAAAGTAGATGACATTTAGCTTCTCTGAGGAAACCCTTCAAGAAGGTTGTGTCCAGTTTGGTGGCCTTCTGACTGTCCTCAAGAGCGGCCTTATACCTGGCCATCATCATCAGACAGGCGCTCCGATTGCCATAATATGAGGCGATGTTTGGACACAAGTCTGTTAA